>JALMGA010000006.1:19627500-19660000 GCA_023333525.1 Aspidoscelis tigris stejnegeri | reverse complement strand
CCCTAGACCTAGCCCTAGCCCTCGCCGTACCCCCAACCCTAACCGCAGCCCCAGCCCTAGCCCTCGGCCTAGGCCTAGCATAGCCCTAGCCCTGGAAGTAGTTTTTGTCCTCGTCCTCGTCCTCGTCCTCGTCCTAACCCTAACCCAAGCCCAGCCCTAGCCCTAGTGCTAGTGCTAGCACTAACGCAAATGCTAACCCTAACCCTAACCCTAACCCTATTCTTATCCCTAGCCCTAAACCTAACCCTTACCCCAGCCCCAGCCCAAGCCCAAGCCCTAAGCCTAACTCTAGCCCTATCCCTATCCCTAGTCGTAGCACTAGGCCTAGGCATAAACCAAACCCTAACCCTAACCCTAACCCTAACCCCAGCCCTAGCCCTAGCCCTAGCCCTAGCCCTAGCCCTAGCCCTAGCCCTAGCCCTAGCCCTAGCCCTAGCCATAGCCATAGCCATAGCCATAGCCCAAGCCCAAGCCCTAGCCCTCACCCTCACCCTCACCCTCACCCTCGCGCTAGCTCAGCCCTGTCTCTAGCCCTAGCCCAACCCATCACCCTACCATAGCCCTAGCCCTAGCCCTAGCCCTAGCCCTAGCCCTAGCCCTAGCCCTAGCCCTAGCCCTAGCCCTAGCCCTAGCCCTAGCCCTAGCCCTAGCCCTAGCCCTAGCCCTAACCCAAGCCCTAACCCTAACCCAATCCCCAAACTTAGCCCAGCGCGAGCCCAACCCGAGCCCTAGCACTAGCACTAGCCCTACCCTAGCCCTACCCCTAACCCGAGCCCTAACCCTAACCCAAACCCCAAACTTAGCCCAGCGCGAGCCCTAGCCCTAGCCCTAGCCCTAGGCTTGCCCTACCCTAACCCTAACCCTAACCTTTACCCTAACCATAACCATAAACCTAACACACGCCAGGCCCTAGCCATACCCATAACTCTAATGGTAACCCGAGCCCGAGCCCGAGCCCGAGCCGTAAGCCTAACCCTAGCCGTAGCCCTAGCTGTAGCCCTAGCCCTAGACCTAACAGTAACACTAACCCTCACCTTCACCCTAGCCCTGCCCTCGCCATAGCCGTAGATATAGCCCTAATCCTAACCCTAGCCCTAAGCGTAATCCTAGCCCTAGCCGTAGACCTACCCCTACCCCGAGCCCTACCCCGAGCTCAAGCTTGAGCACGAGGGTGAGCCCTAGCCCTAGCCCTAGCCCTAGATGTAGCACTAGTCCTAGGCCAAAACAAAACCCTAACCGTAACCCTAGCCATAGCCCTAGCCATAGCCATAGCCCTAGGCATAGCCATCACCCTGACCCTGACCCTGACCCTCACCCTCACCCTCACCCTAACCCAATCTCCAAACTTAGCCCAGCGCGAGCGCGAGCCTGAGCCCTAGCATTAGCACTAGCACTAGGACTAGCCGTAGCCGCAGACCTAGCCCTAGCCCTAGCCCTAACCCGAACCCGAGCCCTAACCCTAACCCTAACACTAGGGCTAGGGCTAGGGCTAGCGTCAGGGCTTGGGATAGGCCTAGGGCTGCGGCTAGGGCTAGGACTAGGCCTAGTGCTAGTGCTCGTGGTAGGGCTCGGGCTCGGGCTGGGCTAAGGTTAGGGGTTGCGTTAGGGTTAGGGTTAGGGTTAGGGCTAGAGCTACGGCTAGGGCCAGGGCAGGGCTAGGTGAGGGTGAGGGAGAAGGTGATTGTTAGTGTTAGTGTTAGAGTTAGGGCTAGGACTAGGGCTACGGCTAGGGTTAGGCTTATGGCTCGGGCAAGGGCTAGGGCTAGGGTTGCCTTTAGAGCTATGGCTATGGCTAGGGCATGCGTTGGGTTAGCGTTAGGGTTCGGGTTCGGGTTCGGGTTCGGTTTAGAGTTAGGGCTAGGGCTAGGGCTAGGGCTAGGGCTAGGCCTAAGGCTAGGGCTAGGGCTAGGGCTAGGCCAAGGGCTAGGGCTAGTTCTAGGGCTAGGGCTAGGGCTAGGGCTAGGGCTAGCGCTAGCGCTAGCGCTAGGGCTAGGGCTAGGGCTAGAGCTAAGGCTAGGGCTAGGGCTAGGTGTTGTGTAGAGCTATGCCTAGGGCTACGGGTAGGGCTAGGGCTAGGGCTAGGATTTGGTTTAGGCCTAGGCCAAGTGCTACGACTAGGGCTAGGGATAGGGCTCCGGCTCCGGCTCCGGCTCGGGCTCGAGCTTGGGCTTGAGCTAGGATTAGGCTTAGGCGTAGGCGTAGGCTTAGGGCTAGGGTTAGGGATAGGGCTATTTCTATGGCTAGGGCCATGGCAGGGCTAGGTGAGGGTGAGGGTCAAGGAGATTGTTAGTGTTAGTGTTAGTGTTAGGGCTAGGACTAGGGCTACGGCTAGGATTAGGCTTATGGCTCAGGCAAGGGCTAGGGATAGGGTTATCTTTAGATCTAAGGATATGGCTAGGGCATTTTGTGGGTTAGCGTTAGGGTTCGGGTTCAGGCTCGGGTTCGGTTTAGAATTAGGGTTAGGGCTAGGGCTAGGGCTAGGGCTAGGGCTAGGCCTAAGGCTTGGGCTAGGGGTAGGGCTAGGGCTAGGGCTAGGGCTAGGGCTCGGCCAAGGGCTAGGGCTAGGGCTAGGGCTAGGGCTAGGGCTAGGGCTAGGGCTAGGGCTAGGGCTAGGGCTAGGGCTAATCTTAGGATTAGGATTAGGACTAGGAATAGGGCTAGAGCTAGGGTTTGGGTTTGGGTTAGAGGTAGTGGTAGTGGTAGTGGTAGGGGTAGGGGTAGGGGTAGGGGTAGGGGTAGGGGTAGGGGTAGGGGTAGGGGTAGGGGTAGGGATAGGGGTAGGGGTTGGGGTAGGGGTAGGGGTAGGGTTGGGGTAGGGGTAGGGGTAGAGGTAGGGTTATGGCTACGGATAAGGCTAAGGCTAGTGCTAGGGCTAGGGCTAGGGCTAGGGTTCTGGTTTGTGTTAGGGTTCGGGCTAGGTTTAGGCTTATGCTTAGGGCTACGACTTGGGTTAGTGTTAGTGTTAGTGTTAGTGTTAGGGATAGGGTTAGGGTTAGGTCCAAAGCTAGGGCTAGAGCTAGGGCGAGGGCTAGGTTTAGGACTAGGACTAGGAATATTAATAGGGCTAGAGCTAGGGTTTGGGTTAGGGCTATAGCTCGGGCTAGGATCAGGGCAAGGCCTAGGGCCATGGCTCGGGCTAAGGCTAGGGCTAGGGCTAGGGCTAGGCTTATGGCTAGGACTAGGGCTAGGGTTTGGGCTTGGGCTAGGGTTAGGGTTAGGGTTAGGGCTAGGGCTAGGGATAAGATTAGGGTTAGGGCTGGGCTAGGGTAAGGTTTAGGACTAGGGCTAGAGCTAGGGCTAGGTCTAGGGCTAGGGCTTCGGCTAGGGCGAGGGCAAGGGCGAGGGTGAGGGCGAGGGCTAAGATTAGGCGTAGCGCAAGGTTAGGGTTAGATCTATTGCTAGGACTAGGGCCAGGCGAGGGCTAGGTTGAGAGTGAGGGTGAAGTTGAGAGTTAGTGTTAGGGGTAGGGGTAGGGCTTGGGCTAGGGTGAAGGTGAGGTTTAGTGTCAGGGCGAGGGCTAGGGCTAGGGCTAGGGTTAGGGCTAGGGTTAGGGTTAGGGTTAGGGTTAGGGTTAGGGTAAGGGTTAGGGTTAGGGTTAGCGTTAGCGTTAGCGTTAGCGTTAGCGTTAGCGTTAGGGCTAGGGCTAGGGCTAGGGCTAGGGCTAGGGCTAGGGCTAGGGCTAGCGCTAGGGCTAGGGCTAGAGCTAGGGCTAGGGCTAGGGCTAGGGTTAGAGCTAGGCTTTGTTAGGGTTTGTGTTATGGTTAAGTATAGCCCGAGGCCTACCACTAGCACTAGCACTAGGCCTAGTCCTAGCCCTAGCCGCAGCCCTAGGCCTACCCCAAGCCCTGACGCTACCCCTAGCCCTAGCCCTAGCCCTTACACAAACCCTAGTCCTAGCCCTATTCCTATTCCTATTCCTAAGCCTAAGCCTAAGCTTAGCCTTAGCCCTAGCCCTAGCCCTAGCCCTAGCCCTTGCCCTAGCACTAGCACTAGCACTAGCACTAGCACTAGCACTAGCAGTAGCACTAGCACTAGCACTAGCACTAGCACTAGCACTAGTACTAGCACTAGCACTACCACTAGCACTAGCACTAGCCCTTGCCCTAGCACTAGCACTAGCACTAGCACTAGCACTAACACTAGCCCTAGCCCTAGCCCTAGCCCTAGCCCTAGCCCTAGGCCTAGGCCTAGCCGGAGCCCTAGCCCTAACCCTAACCCTAACCCTAACCCTAAACCTAACCCTAACCCTTACCCTAACCCTAACCCTAACCCTAACCCTAGCCCTAGCCCTAGCCTTAGCCCGAGCCATGGCCCTAGGCCTTGCCCTGATCCTAGCCCGAGCTATAGCCCTAACCCAAACCCTAGCTCTAGCCCTATTCCTATTCCTATTCCTAGTCCTAAACCTAGCCCTCACCCTAGCTCTAGCCCTAGCTTTGGACCTAACCCTAACCCTATCCCTAACACTAAGACTAACACTAACCCTAACCCAAGTCGTAGCCCTAAGATTAAGCCTAAACCTAGCCCGAACCCTAGCCCGAACCCTAACACAAACCCGAACCGTAGCCCTAGCCCTAGCCCTAGCACTAGCCTTACCCTTATCCGTAGCCATAACCCTACCTCTACCCCTACCCCTACCCCTACCCCAACCCTACCCCTACCCCAACCCCTACCCCTACCCCTACCCCTACCCCTACCCCTACCCCTACCTCTATCCCAAACCCAAACCCTAGCTCTAGCCCTATTCCTATTCCTAATCCTAATCCTAAGATTAGCCCTAGCCCTAGCCCTAGCCCTAGCCCTAGCCCTAGCCCTAGCCCTAGCCCTAGCCCTAGCCCTAGCCCTAGCCCTAGCCCTAGCCCTTGGCCGAGCCCTAGCCCTAGCCCTAGCCCTAGCCCTAGCCCAAGCCTTAGGCCTAGCCCTAGCCCTAGCCCTAACCCTAATTCTAAACCGAACCCGAGCCTGAACCCGAACCCTAACGCTAACCCACAAAATTCCCTAGCCATATCCTTAGATCTAAAGATAACCCTATCCCTAGCCCTTGCCTGAGCCATAAGCCTAATCCTAGCCGTAGCCCTAGTCCTAGCCCTAACACTAACACTAACAATCTCCTTGACCCTCACCCTCACCTAGCCCTGCCATGGCCCTAGCCATAGAAATAGCCCTATCCCTAACCCTAGCCCTAAGCCTACGCCTACGCCTAAGCCTAATCCTAGCTCAAGCCCAAGCTCGAGCCCGAGCCTGAGCCCGAGCCCGAGCCCTATCCCTAGCCCTAGTCGTAGCACTTGGCCTAGGCCTAAACCAAATCCTAGCCCTAGCCCTAGCCCTACCCGTAGCATAGGCATAGCTCTACACAACACCTAGCCCTAGCCCTAGCCCTAGCCCTAGCCCTAGCCCTAGCCCTAGCCCTAGCCCTAGCCCTAGCCCTTGGCCTAGCCCTAGCCCTAGCCCTAGCCCTAGCCCTAGCCCTAGCCCTAGCCCTAGCCCAAGCCTTAGGCCTAGCCCTAGCCCTAGCCCTAGCCCTAGCCCTAACCCTAATTCTAAACCGAACCCGAGCCTGAACCCGAACCCTAACGCTAACCCACAAAATGCCCTAGCCATATCCTTAGATCTAAAGATAACCCTATCCCTAGCCCTTGCCTGAGCCATAAGCCTAATCCTAGCCGTAGCCCTAGTCCTAGCCCTAACACTAACACTAACAATCTCCTTGACCCTCACCCTCACCTAGCCCTGCCATGGCCCTAGCCATAGAAATAGCCCTATCCCTAACCCTAGCCGTAAGCCTACGCCTACGCCTAAGCCTAATCCTAGCTCAAGCCCAAGCTCGAGCCCGAGCCTGAGCCCGAGCCCGAGCCCTATCCCTAGCCCTAGTCGTAGCACTTGGCCTAGGCCTAAACCAAATCCTAGCCCTAGCCCTAGCCCTACCCGTAACATAGGCATAGCTCTACACAACACCTAGCCCTAGCCCTAGCCCTAGCTCTAGCCCTAGCCCTAGCCCTAGCCCTAGCCCTAGCCCTAGCCCTAGCCCTAGCCCTAGCCCTAGCCCTAGCCCTAGCCCTTGGCCTAGCCCTAGCCCTAGCCCTAGCCCTAGCCGTAGGCGTAGCCCTAGCCCTAGCCCTAGCCCTAACCCTAACTCTAAACCGAACCCGAACCCGAACCCGAACCCTAAAGCTAACCCACCGCATGCGAGGGCGAGGGCTAGGGCTAAGATTAGGCATAGCCCTAGGGTTAGGGTTAGATCTATTGCTAGGACTAGGGCCAGGCGAGGGCTAGGTTGAGAGTGAGGGTGAAGTTGAGGGATAGTGTTAGTGGTAGGGGTAGGGCTAGGGCTAGGGTGAAGGTGAGGTTTAGTGTCAGGGCTAGGGCTAGGGCTAGGGCTAGGGCTAGGGTTAGGGCTAGGGTTAGGGTTAGGGTTAGGGTTAGGGTAAGGGTTAGGGTAAGGGTTAGCGTTAGGGTAAGCGTTAGCGTTAGCGTTAGGGCTAGGGCTAGGGCTAGGGCTAGGGCTAGGGCTAGGGATAGGGATAGGGCTAGAGCTAGGGCTAGGGCTAGGGCTAGGGTTAGAGCTAGGCTTTGTTAGGGTTTGTGTTATGGTTAAGTATAGCCCGAGCCCTACCACTAGCACTAGCACTAGGCCTAGTCCTAGCCCTAGCCGCAGCCCTAGGCCTAGCCCAAGCCCTGACGCTACCCCTAGCCCTAGCCCTAGCCCTTACACAAACCCTAGTTCTAGCCCTATTCCTATTCCTATTCCTAAGCCTAAGCCTAAGCCTAGCCTTAGCCCTAGCCCTAGCCCTAGCCCTTGCCCTTGCCCTAGCACTAGCACTAGCACTAGCACTAGCACTAGCACTAGTACTAGCACTAGCACTAGCACTAGGACTAGGACTAGCCCTTGCCCTAGCACTAGCACTAGCACTAGCACTATCACTAACACTAGCCCTAGCCCTAGCCCTAGCCCTAGCCCTAGGCCTAGCCGTAGCCCTAGCCCTAACCCTAACGCTAACCCTAACCCTAACCCTAACCCTAACCCTAACCCTTACCCTAACCCTAACCCTAACCCTAACCCTAACCCTAGCCCTAGCCCTAGCCCTAGCCCTAGCCCTGAAACAAAACCTCACCTTCACCCTAGCCCTAGCCCTAGCCCTAGCCCTAGCCCTAACACTAACACCAACCCTCACCTTCAACCTCACCCTCAACCTAGCCCTCGCCTGGCCCTAGTCCTAGGAATAGTCCTAACCCTAACACTAGCGCTACGCCTAATCCTAGCCTTAGCCCTCGCCCGAGTTTTAGCCATAGCCATAGTCGTAGCATTTGGCCTAGGCCTAAACCAAATCCTAGCCCTAGCCCTAGCCCTACCCGTAGCCCTAGGCATAGCTCTACACAACACCTAGCCCTAGCTCTAGCCCTAGACCTAGCCCTTGGCCTAGCCCTAGCCCTAGCCCTAGCCCTAGCCCTAGCCTTAGGCCTAGCCCTAACCCTAGCCCTAGCCCTAACCCTAACACTAACCCTCACCTTCACAATCACCCTCACCCTAGCCATGGCCTGGCCCTAGTCCTAGCAATAGATCTAACCCTAACCCTAGCCGTACACCTAATCCTAGCCCGAGCCCGAGCCCCAGCCCGAGCCGTCCACCGAGTTTTAGCCATAGCCATAGTCGTAGCACTAGGCCTAGGTCTAGGCCTAATCCTTACTCTAGCCCTAGCCCTCACCCTCACGCTAGCTCAGCCCTAGCTCTAGCCCTAGCCCAACCTGTCGCCCTAATCCTAACCATAACACTAGCCCTAGCCCTAAGCCTAGCCTTAAGCCTAGCCCTAGCCCTAGCCCTAGCCCTAGCCCTAGCCCTAGCCCTAGCCCTAGCCCTAGCCCTAGCCCTAGCCCTAGCCCTAGCCCTAGCCCAAGCCCTAGCCCTAGCCCTCACCCTCACCCTCACCTTCACCCTCACCCTCGCGCTAGCTCAGCCCTGTCTCTAGCCCTAGCCCAACCCATCGCCCTACCATAACCCTAACACTAGCCCTAGCCCTAGCCCTAGCCCTAGCCCTAGCCCTAGCCCTAGCACTAGCACTAGCACTAGCACTAGCACTAGCATTAGCACTAGCACTAGCCCTCGCCCTGGCCCTCGCCCTAGCCCTCGCCCTAGTCCTAGTCCTAGCCCTAGCGCTAGCCCTAGCCCTAGCCTTAGCCCTAGCCCTAGCCCTAGCCCTAGCCCTAGCCCTAGCCCTAGCCCTTGCCCTAACCCTAAACCGAGCCCTAAACCTAACCCAATCCCCAAACTTAGCCCGGCGCGAGCCCGAGCCCGAGCCCTAGCACTAGCACTAGCCCTACCTTAACCCTAAACCTAACGCGAGCCCTAACCCTGACCCAATCCCCAAACATAGCCCAGCGCGAGCCCTAGCCCTAGCCCTAGCCCTAGGCTTGCCCTACCCTAACCTTAACGCTAACCCTAACACTTAACCTAACCCTAACCCTAACCCTAACCATAAACCTATCCCACGCCAGGCCCTAGCCATAGCCATAACTCTAATGGTAACCCGAGCCCGAGCCCGAGCCCGAGCCGTAAGCCTAACCCTAGCGGTAACCCTAGCGGTAGCCCTAGCCCTAGCCCTAAGAGTAACACTAACCCTCACCTTCACCCTTGCCCTGCCCTCGCCATAGCCGTACATATAGCCCTAATCCTAACCCTAGCCCTAAGCGTAATCCTAGCCCTAGCTGTAGCCCTACCCCTACCCCGAGCCCTACCCCGAGCTCGAGCTTGAGCACGAGGACGAGCCCTAGCCCTAGCCCTAGTTGTAGCACTCGTCCTAGGCCTAAACAAAACCCTAACCCTAACCCTAACCCTAGCCCTAGCCCTAGCCATAGCCCTAGGCATAGCCATCATCCTGACCCTGACCCTGACCCTGACCCTCACCCTCACCCTAATCCTTACCCTAACCCAATCCCCAAACTTAGCCCAGCGCGAGCCCGAGCCCGAGCCCGAGCCCTAGCCCTAGCACTAGCACTAGCACTAGGACTAGCCGTAGCCGCAGCCCTAGCCCTAGCCCTAGCCCTAGCCCTAGCCCTAGCCCTAGCCCTAGCCCTAGCCCTAGCCCTAGCCCTAGCCCTAGCCCTAGCCCTAACCCTAACCCTAACCCTAACACTAGGGCTAGGGCTAGGGCTAGGGCTAGCGTCAGGGCTTGGGCTAGGCCTAGGGCTGCGGCTAGGGCTAGGACTAGGCCTAGTGCTAGTGCTAGTGGTAGGCCTCGGGCTCGGGCTGGGCTAAGGTTAGGGGTTGCGTTAGGGTTAGGGTTAGGGTTAGGGTTAGGGTTAGGGTTAGGGTTAGGGTTAGGGTTAGGGTTAGGGTTAGGGTTAGGGTTAGGGTTAGGGTTAGGGTTAGGGTTAGGGTTAGGGTTAGGGTTAGGGTTAGGGTTAGGGTTAGGGTTAGGGTTAGGGTTAGGGTTAGGGTTGGGGTTAGGGTTAGGGTTAGGGTTAGGGTTAGGGTTAGGGTTAGGGTTATTGCTAGGGCCAGGGTTATGGCTACGGGTAGGCTTAGGGCTAGGGCTAGGGCTCGTTTTATTGTTACGGTCAGTGCGACGGGTTGGGCTAGGGTTAGAGCCAGGGCTGAGCTAGCATGAGGGTGAGGGTGAGGGTGAGGGTCAGGGCTAGGGCTAGGGCTAGGGCTAGGGCTAGGGCTAGGGCTAGGGCTAGGGCTAAGGCTAGGGCTAGGGCTAGGGCTAGGGCAAGGGCTAGGGCTAGGGCTAGGGCTTGGGCTAGGGCTAGGGCTAGGGCTAGTGTTAGTGTTAGGGTTAGGTAAGGGTTTGGTTTAGGCCTAGGCATAGTGCTACGACTAGGGATAGGGATAGGGGTAGGGGTAGGCTTAGGGCTAGGGCTTCGGCTTGGGCTAGGGTTAGGGTTAGGTTTAGGGCTAGGGATAAGAATAGGGTTTGTGTTAGTGTTAGCGTTTGTGTTAGTGCTAGCACTAGGGCTAGGGCTGGGCTAGGGTTAGGGTTAGGACTAGGACTAGGACTAGGACTACTTCTAGGGCTAGGGCTATGCTAGGCCTAGGCCGAGGGCTAGGGCTGGGGTAGGATTAAGGTTAGGGGTACGGCGAGGGCTAGGGCTAGGGTTAAGCTTAAGGTTAGGATTGGGGTAGGGCTAGTGCTAGTGCTAGAGTTAGGTTTAGGGTTAGGGTTAGTGTTAAGGCAAGGGTCAGGGCTCGGCTAAGGTTAGTGTTAGGTTTAGCTTTAGGGTTTGGTTAGGGTTAGGGTTTGGGTTAGGGTTAGAGTTAGGGTTAGAGTTAGGGTTAGGGTTAGGGTTAGGGTTAGGGTTAGGGTAAGGGTAAGGGTTAGCGTTAGGATAAGGTTAAGGTTAAGGTTAAGGTTTAGGTTTAGGTTTAGGTTTAGGTTTAGGTTTAGGTTTAGGTTTAGGGTTAGGGTTAGGGTTAGGGTTAGTGTTAGGGTTAGTGTTAGGGTTAGGGTTAGGGTTAGGGTTAGGGTTTGGGTTAGGGTTAGGGTTAAGGTTAAGGTTAAGGTTAAGGTTAAATTTAGGGCTAGGGCTAGGGCTAGGGCTAGGGCTAGGCTTAGGGGTAGGGCTCGGCTTAGGCATAGGACTAGGGCTAGAGCTAGAGTTTGGGTTAGGGGAAGGGGAAGGGGTAGGGGTAGGGGTAGGGGTACGGGTAGGGGTAGGGGTAGGGGTAGGGGTAGGGGTAGGGGTAGGTTTATGGGTAGGGCTAGGGCTAAGGCAAGGGCTAGGGTTAGGGTTAGGGTTAGGGTTAAAGTTAGGGTTCGGGCAACGTTAGGCTTAGGGTTAGGGTTACGTATAGGGTTACAGGAAGGGTTAGGCCTAGGCCTAGGCCTAAGCCTAGTGCTACGACTAGGGCTAGGGCTATGGCTAGGGTCAGGACCAGGGCTAATGCTAGTGATATGGCTATGGCTAGGGCTGGGTTACGGTGAGGTTTTGGGTTAGGGTTAAGTTTAGGGCTCGGGTTAGGGTTAGGGCTAGGGCTAGGGCTAGGGCTCGGGCTGTGGGTAGTTCTAGTGCTAGTGCTAGTGCTAGTGCTAGTGCAAGTGCTAGTGCTAGGGCTCGGGCTCGGGCTCCCGCTGGGCTACGTTTGGGGATTGGGTTAGTGTTTGGGTTAGGGTGAGGGTGAGGGTGAGGGTTAGGGTGAGGGTCAGGGTCAGGGTCAGGGTCAGGGTCACGGTCAGGGTCATGTTCAGGGTCAGGGTCAGGGTCAGGGTCAGGGTCAGTGTGATGGGTAGGCCTAGGGCTAAGGCTATCGCTATGGCTATGGCTAGGGTTAGGGTTATGTTTAGGCCTAGGACTAGTGCTACTTCTAGGTCTAGGTCTAGGGCTCGGGCTCATGCTCAAGCTCGGGCTCGGGGTAGGGCTCGGGCTCGGGCTCAGGCTCGGGCTAGGATTACGCTTACGGCTAGGGTTAGGATTAGGGCTATTTCTACGGCAAAGGCTAGGGCAGGGCTAAGGTGAAGGTGAGGATTACTGTTAGTGTTAGGGCTAGGGCTAGGGCTAGGGCTAGGGCTAGGGCTAGGGCAAGAGCTAGGGTTAGGCTTACGGCTCGGGCTCGGGGTCGGGGTCGGGTTACAATTAAAGTTATGGCTATGGCTAGTGCCTGGCGTGGGTTAGGTTTATGATTAGGGTTAGGGTTAGGGTTAGGGTTAGGTTTCGGGTTAGAGTTAGGATTAGTGGTAAGCCTAGGGCTAGGGTTAGCGTAAGGTCTAAGGCTAGGGCTAGGGCTAGGGCTAGGGCTAGGGCTAGGGCTAGGGCTAGGGCTAGGGCTAGGTGTTGTGTAGAGCTATGGCTAGGGCTACGGGTAGGGCTAGGGCTAGGGCTAGGATTTGGTTTAGGCCTAGGCCAAGTGCTGCGACTAGGGCTAGGGATAGGGCTCGGGCTCGGGCTCAGGCTCGAGCTTGGGCTTGGGCTAGGATTAGGATTAGGCGTAGGCTTAGGGCTAGGGTTAGGGTTAGGGCTATTTCTATGGCTAGGGCCATGGCAAGGCTAGGTGAGGGTGAGGGTCAAGGTGATTGTTAGTGTTAGTGTTAGGGCTAGGACTAGGGCTACGGCTAGGATTAGGCTTATGGCTCAGGCAAGGGCTAGGTATAGGGTTATCTTTAGATCTAAGGCTATGGCTAGGGCATGTGATGGGTTAGCGTTAGGGTTCCGGTTCGGGTTCCGGTTCGGGTTCGGTTTAGAGTTAGGGTTAGGGTTAGGGCTAAGGCTAGGGCTAGGGCTAGGGCTAGGGCTAGGGCTAGGGCTAGGGCTAGGGCTAGGGCTAGGGCTAGGGCTAGGGCTAGGGCTAGGGCTAGGGCTAGGGCTAGGGCTAGGGCTAGGGCTAGGGCAAGGCCAAGGGCAAGGGCAAGGGCTAGGGCTTGGGCTAGGGCTAGGGCTAGGGCTAGGGCTAGGGCTAGGGCTAGGGCTTGGGCTAGGGCTAGGGCTAGGGCTAGGGCTAGGGCTAGGGCTAGGGCTAGGGCTAGGGCTAGGGCTAGGGCTAGGGCTAGGGCTAGGGCTAGGGCTAGGGCTAGGGCTAGGGCTAGGGCTAGGGCTAGGGCTAGGGCTAGGGCTAGGGCTAGGGCTAGGGCTAGGGCTAGGGCTAAGGCTAGGTCTAGGGCTAGGGCTAATCTTAGGATTAGGATTAGGAATAGGAATAAGGCTAGAGCTAGGGTTTGGGTTTGGGTTAGAGGTAGGGGTAGGGGTAGGGGTAGGGGTAGGGGTTGGAGTAGGGGTAGGGTTGGGGTAGGGGTTGGGGTAGTGGTAGGGGTAGGGGTAGGGGTAGGGTTATGGCTACGGATACGGCTAGGGCTAGTCCTAGGGCTAGGGCAAGGGTTAGGGTTTGTGTTAGGGTTCGGTCTAGGGTTCGGACTAGGTTTAGGCTTATGCTTAGGGCTACGACTTGGGTTAGGGTTAGTGTTAGTCTTAGTGTTAGGGTTAGGGTTAGGGCCAAAGCTAGGGCGAGGGCGAGGGCGAGGGCTAGGCTTAGGACTAGGACTAGGAATAGGAATAGGGCTAGAGCTAGGGTTTGGTTTAGGGCTATAGCTCGGGCTAGGATCAGGGCACGGCCTAGGGCCATTGCTCGGACTAAGGCTAGGGCTAGGGCTAGGGCTAGGCTTATGGCTAGGGCTAGGGTTAGGGCTTGGGCTTGGGCTAGGGTTAGTGTTAGGGCTAGAGATAAGATTAGGGTTACGGTGAGCGTTTGCCTTTGCGTTTAGCTTTAGGGTTTGGTTAGGGTTAGGTTTAGGGTTAGGTTTCGGGTTAAGGTTAGGTTAGGGTTAGGGCTAGGGCTATGGGTAGGGCTAGGGCTAGGGCTAGGGCTAGGGCTAGGGCTAGGGCTAGGGCTAGGGCTAGGGCTAGGGCTAGGGCTAGGGCTAGGGCTAGGCTTAGGGCTAGGGCTAGGCTTAGGCATAGAACGAGTGCTAGAGCTAGGGTTTGGGTTAGGGGTAGGGGTAGAGGTAGGGGTAGGGGTAGGGATAGGGGAAGGGGTAGGCATAGGACTAGGAATAAGAATAGGAATAGGGCTAGAACTAGGTTTTGAGTTAGCGCTAGACTTAGCCGTAGCCATAACCCTACCCCTACCACTACCCCTAACCCTAACCCTAACCTTAGCACAGCCCGAGCCCTAGCCCTAAGCCTAGCCCTAGCCCTAGCCCTAGCCCTAGCCCTAACCCTAGCCCTAGTCCTAGTCCTAGTCCTAGTGCAAAACCTTACCCTAGCCCAGCCCTAGCCTTAGTGCTAGCGCTAGTGGTAGCGCTAACGCAAACGCAAACGCTCACCCTAACTTTAACCCTAACCGTAATCTTCTCCCTAGCCGTAGCACTACCCCTACCCCTAGCCCAAGCCCAAGCCCTAGCCCTAGTCATAAGCCTAGCCCTAGCCCTAGCCCTAGCCCTAGCCCTAGCCCTAGCCTTATCCCGAGCCATGGTCCTAGGCCTTGCCCTGATCGGAGCCCGAGCCCGAGCCCTAAACCAAACCCCAGCTCTAGCCCTATTCCTATTCCTATTCCTATTCCTATTCCTATTCCTATTCCTATTCCTATTCCTATTCCTAGTCCTAGTCCTAGTCCTAGTCCTAATCCTAGCCCTAACCCTAACCCTAACACTAAGATTAACACTAACCCTAACCCAAGCCGTAGCCCTAAGCATAAGCCTAAACCTAGCCCGAACCCTAGCCCGAACCCTAACACAAACCCTAACCCTAGCCGTAAGCCCTAGCACTAGCCGTAGCCGAAGCCGTAGCCATAACCCTACCCCTACCCCTACCCCTACCCCTACCCCTACCCCTACCCCTACCCCTACCCCTACCCCTACCCCTACCCCTACCCCTACCCCTACCCCTACCCCTACCCCTACCCCTACCCCTACCCCTACCCCTACCCCAACCCAACCCAACCCAACCCTTACCCCAACCCCTACCCCTACCCCTACCTCTAACCCAAACCCAAACCCTAGCTCTAACCCTATTCCTAATCCTAAGCCTAAGCCTAGACGTAGCCCTAGACTTAGCCCTAGCCCTAACCCTAGCCCTAGCCCTAGCCCTAGCCCTACCCTAACTCTAAACCGAACCCGAACCCGAACCCGAACCCTAACACTAACCCACCGCAGGCCCTAGCCATAGCCTTAGCTCTAAAGGTAACCCTATCCCTAGCCCTTGCCCGAGCCATAAGCCTAACCCTAGCCGTAGCCCTAGTCCTAGCCCTAACACTAACACTAACGCTCACCTTCACCCTCACCCTCACCTAGCCCTGCCCTGGCCCTAGCCATAGAAATAGCCCTAACCCTAACCCTAGCCCTAAGCCTACGCGTAAGCCTAATCCTAGCCCAAGCCCGAGCCCTATCCCTAGCCCTAGTCGTAGCACTAGTCCTAGACCTAAACCAAATCCTAGCCCTAGCCCTAGCCCTAGCCCTAGCCATAGCCATAGCTCTACACTACACCTAGCCCTAGCCCTAGCCCAAGCCCTCACACTCACACTCACACTCATGCTAGCTGAGCCCTGGCTCTAGCCCTAGCCCAACCTGTAGCCCTAACCCTAACACTAACCCTAGCCCTAGCCCTACCCACAGACTAGCCCTAGCCCTAGCCCTAGCCCTAGCCCTAGCCCTAGCCCTTGCCCTAGCCCTAGCCCTAGCCCTGGCCCTAGCCCTAGCCCTAGCCCTAGCCCTTACGCTAATCCTAGCCCTAGGCCTACCACTAACCCTAACTCTAACCCGACGCCTAACACTTACCCTAACCCTAACCCTAGGGCAAGGGCTACTCTTAGTGCTAGTGCTAGTGCTAGTGCTAGTACTAGTGCTAGTGCTAGTGCTAGTGCTAGTGCTAGTGCTAGTGCTAGGGCAAGGGCTAGGGCTAGGGCTAGGGCTAAGGCTAGGCTTAGGCTTAGGCTTAGGAATAGGAATAGGAATAGGGCTAGAACTAGGGTTTGTGTAAGGGCTAGGGCTAGGGGTAGCGTCAGGGCTTGGGCTAGGCCTAGGGCTGCGGCTAGGGCTAGGACTAGGCCTAGTACTAGTGCTAGTGGTAGGGCTCGGGCTATACTTAACCATAACACAAACCCTAACAACGCCTAGCTCTAACCCTAGCCCTAGCCCTAGCCCTAGCCCTAGCCCTAGCCCTAGCCCTAGCCCTAGCCCTAGCCCTAGCCCTAGCCCTAGCCCTAGCCCTAGCCCTAGCCCTAGCCCTAGCCCTAGCCCTAGCCCTAGCCCTAGCCCTAGCCCTAGCCCTAGCCCTAGCCCTAGCTCTAGCCCTAGCCCTAGCCCTAATGCTAACGCTAACGCTAACCCTAACCCTAAACCTAAACCTTACCCTAACCCTTACCCTAACCCTAACCCTAACCCTAACCCTAACCCTAGCCCTAACCCTAGCCCTAGCCCTAGCCCTAGCCCTAGCCCTAGCCCTGACACTAAACCTCACCTTCACCCTAGCCCTAGCCCTAGCCCTACCCCTACCACTAACACTAACCCTCAACTTCACCCTCACTCTCAACCTAGCCCTCGCCTGGCCCTAGTCCTAGCAATAGATCTAACCCTAACCCTAGCGCTACGCCTAATCTTAGCCCTAGCCCTCGCCCTCGCCCTAGCCCTAGCCGAAGCCCTAGCCCTAGCCCTAGCCCTAGCTCTAGCCCTAGTCCTAGTCCTAAACCTTACCCTAGCCCAGCCCTAACCCTAGTGCTAGCGCTAGCGCTAGCGCTAACACAAACGCTCACCCTAACCCTAATCTTATCCCTAGCCCTAGCCCTAACCCTAACCCTAGCCCAAGCCCAAGCCCTAGCCCTAGCCCTAGCCATAAGCCTAGCCCTAGCCCTAGCCCTAGGCTTAGCCCGAGCCATGGCCCTAGGCCTTGCCCTGATCCTAGCCCGAGCTATAGCCCTAACCCAAACTTTAGCTCTAGCCCTATTCCTATTCCTATTCCTAGTCCTAAACCTAGCCCTCGCCCTAGCTCTAGCCCTAGCTTTGGACCTAACCCTAACCCTATCCCTAACCCTAAGACTAACACTAACCCTAACCCAAGTCGTAGACCTAAGATTAAGCCTAAACCTAGCCCGAACCCTAGCCCGAACCCTAACACAAACCCGAACCCTAGCCCTAGCCCTAGCACTAGCCTTACCCTTATCCGTAGCCATAACCCTACCTCTACCCCTACCCCAACCCTACCCCTACCCCAACCCCTACCCCTACCCCTACCCCTACCCCTACCCCTACCCCTACCCCTACCCCTACCCCTACCCCTACCCCTACCCCTACCCCTACCTCTATCCCAAACCCAAACCCTAGCTCTAGCCCTATTCCTAGTCCTAATCCTAATCCTAAGATTAGCCCTAGCCCTAGCCCTAGCCCTAGCCCTAGTCCTAGCCCTAGCCCTAGCCCTTGGCCGAGCCCTAGCCCTAGCCCTAGCCCTAGCCCAAGCCTTAGGCCTAGCCCTAGCCCTAGCCCTAGCCCTAGCCCTAACCCTAATTCTAAACCGAACCCGAGCCTGAACCCGAACCCTAACGCTAACCCACAAAATGCCCTAGCCATATCCTTAGATCTAAAGATAACCCTATCCCTAGCCCTTGCCTGAGCCATAAGCCTAATCCTAGCCGTAGCCCTAGTCCTAGCCCTAACACTAACACTAACAATCTCCTTGACCCTCACCCTCACCTAGCCCTGCCATGGCCCTAGCCATAGAAATAGCCCTATCCCTAACCCTAGCCCTACGCCTACGCCTACGCCTAAGCCTAATCCTAGCTCAAGCCCAAGCTCGAGCCCGAGCCTGAGCCCGAGCCCGAGCCCTATCCCTAGCCCTAGTCGTAGCACTTGGCCTAGGCCTAAACCAAATCCTAGCCCTAGCCCTACCCGTAGCATAGGCATAGCTCTACACAACACCTAGCCCTAGCCCTAGCCCTAGCCCTAGCCCTAGCCCTAGCCCTAGCCCTAGCCCTAGCCCTAGCCCTAGCCCTAGCCCTTGGCCTAGCCCTAGCCCTAGCCCTAGCCCTAGCCCTAGCCCTAGCCCTAGCCCAAGCCTTAGGCCTAGCCCTAGCCCTAGCCCTAGCCCTAGCCCTAACCCTAATTCTAAACCGAACCCGAGCCTGAACCCGAACCCTAACGCTAACCCACAAAATGCCCTAGCCATATCCTTAGATCTAAAGATAACCCTATCCCTAGCCCTTGCCTGAGCCATAAGCCTAATCCTAGCCGTAGCCCTAGTCCTAGCCCTAACACTAACACTAACAATCTCCTTGACCCTCACCCTCACCTAGCCCTGCCATGGCCCTAGCCATAGAAATAGCCCTATCCCTAACCCTAGCCGTAAGCCTACGCCTACGCCTAAGCCTAATCCTAGCTCAAGCCCAAGCTCGAGCCCGAGCCTGAGCCCGAGCCCGAGCCCTATCCCTAGCCCTAGTCGTAGCACTTGGCCTAGGCCTAAACCAAATCCTAGCCCTAGCCCTAGCCCTACCCGTAACATAGGCATAGCTCTACACAACACCTAGCCCTAGCCCTAGCCCTAGCCCTAGCCCTAGCCCTAGCCCTTGGCCTAGCCCTAGCCCTAGCCCTAGCCTTAGGCCTAGCCCTAGCCCTAGCCCTAGCCCTAACCCTAACTCTAAACCGAACCCGAACCCGAACCCGAACCCTAACACTAACCCACCGCATGCGAGGGCCAGGGCTAGGGCTAAGATTAGGCGTAGCGCTAGGGTTAGGGTTAGATCTATTGCTAGGACTAGGGCCAGGCGAGGGCTAGGTTGAGAGTGAGGGTGAAGTTGAGGGTTAGTGGTAGGGGTAGGGGTAGGGGTAGGGATAGGGCTAGGGTGAAGGTGAGGTTTAGTGTCAGGGCTAGTGCTAGGGCTTCGGCTAGGGCTAGGGCTAGGGTTAGGGCTAGGGTTAGGGTTAGGGTTAGGGTAAGGGTTAGGGTAAGGGTTAGGGTTAGGGTTAGGGTTAGGGTTAGCGTTAGCGTTAGCATTAGGGCTAGGGCTAGGGCTAGAGCTAGGGCTAGGGCTAGGGCTAGGGCTAGGGCTAGGGCTAGGGCTAGGGCTAGAGCTAGGCGTTGTTAGGGTTTGTGTTATGGTTAAGTATAGCCCGAGCCCTACCACTAGCACTAGCACTAGGCCTAGTCCTAGCCCTAGCCGCAGCCCTAGGCCTAGCCCAAGCCCTGACGCTACCCCTAGCCCTAGCCCTAGACCTTACACAAACCCTAGTTCTAGCCCTATTCCTATTCCTATTCCTAAGCCTAAGCCTAAGCCTAGCCTTAGCCCTAGCCCTAGCCCTAGCCCTTGCCCTAGCACTAGCACTAGCACTAGCACTAGCACTAGCACTAGCACTAGCACTAGTACTAGCACTAGCACTAGCACTAGCACTAAGAGTAGCCCTTGCCCTAGGGTTAGGGTTAGGGTAAGTGTTAGGCGTCGGGTTAGAGTTAGGGTTAGTGGTAGGCCTAGGGCTAGGATTAGCGTAAGGGCTAGGGCTAGGGCTAGGGCTAGGGCTAGGGCCAGGGCTAGGGCTAGGGCTAGGGCAAGGGCTAGGGCTAGGGCTAGGGCTAGGCTGTGGGTAGGGCTAGGGCTAGGGTTAGTGTTAGGGTTAGGGCTACAGGTTGGGCTAGGGCTAGAGCCAGGGCTCAGCTAGCATGAGTGTGAGTGTGAGTGTGAGGGCTTGGGCTAGGGCTAGGGCTAGGTGTAGTGTAGAGCTATGGCTATGGCTATGGCTATGGCTAGGGCTAGGGCTAGGATTTGGTTTAGGTCTAGGACTAGTGCTACGACTAGGGCTAGGGATAGGGCTCGGGCTTGGGCTAGGATTAGGCTTACGCGTAGGCTTAGGGCTAGGGTTAGGGTTAGGGCTATTTCTATGGCTAGGGCCAGGGCAGGGCTAGGTGAGGGTGAGGGTGAAGGTGAGCGTTAGTGTTAGTGTTAGGGCTAGGACTAGGGCTACGGCTAGGGTTAGGCTTATGGCTCGGGCAAGGGCTAGGGATAGGGTTACCTTTAGAGCTAAGGCTATGGCTAGGGCCTGCCATGGGTTAGCGTTAGGGTTCGGGTTCGGGTTCGGTTTAGAGTTAGGGTAGGGCTAGGGCTAGGGCTAGGGCTAGGGTTAGGGCTAGGGCTAAGTCTAGGGCTACGTCTAGGCTTAGGCTTAGGATTAGGAATAGGGTTAGAGCTAGGGTTTGGGTTTGGGTTAGAGGTAGGGGTAGGGGTAGGGGTTGGGGTAGGGGTTGGGTTGGGTTGGGTTGGGGTAGGGGTAGGGGTAGGGGTAGGGGTAGGGGTAGGGGTAGGGGTAGGGGTAGGGTTATGGCTACGGCTTCGGCTACGGCTAGTGCTAGGGCTTACGGCTAGGGTTAGGGTTTGTGTTAGGGTTCGGGCTAGGGTTCGGGCTAGGTTTAGGCTTATGCTTAGGGCTACGGCTTGGGTTAGTGTTAGTGTTAATCTTAGTGTTAGGGTTAGGGTTAGGGCTAGGATTAGGACTAGGACTAGGACTAGGACTAGGACTAGGAATAGGAATAGGAATAGGAATAGGAATAGGAATAGGAATAGGGCTAGAGCTGGGGTTTGGTTTAGGGCTCTGGCTCGGGCTCCGATCAGGGCAAGGCCTAGGACCATGGCTCGGGATAAGGCTAGGGCTAGGGCTAGGGCTAGGGCTAGGGCTAGGCTTATGACTAGGGCTAGGGCTTGGGCTTGGGCTAGGGGTAGGGGTAGTGCTACGGCTAGGGAGAAGATTACGGTTAGGGTTAAAGTTAGGGTGAGCGTTTGCGTTTGCGTTAGCGCTAGCACTAGCGCTAGCACTAGGGCTAGGGCTGGGCTAGGGTAAGGTTTCGCACTAGGACTTGGACTAGGACTAGGGCTAGGGTTAGGGCTAGGGCTAGGGCTAGGGCTAGGGCTAGGGCTAGGCTTAGGGCTAGGGCTCGGGCTGTGCTAAGGTTAGGGTTAGGGTTAGGGGTAGTGGTAGGGGTAGGGTTATGGCTACGACTAAGACTAGCGCTAACCCAAAACCTAGTTCTAGCCCTATTCCTATTCTTATTCCTAGTCCTATGCCTACCCCTTCCCGTATCCCTACCCCTACCCCTACCTCTACCCCTAACCCTAACCCAAACCCTAGCTCTAGCACTCGTTCTATGCCTAAGCCTAGCCCTAGCCCTAAGCCTAGCCCTAGCCCTAGCCCTAGCCCTAGCCCTAGCCCTAGCCCTAGCCCTAGCCCTAGCCCTAGCCCTACCCATAGCCCTAGCCCTAACCCTAACCTAACCTTAACCCGAAACCTAACCCTAAACCTAACCCTAACCAAACCCTAAAGCTAAACGCAAAGGCAAACGCTCACCGTAACCCTAATCTTATCTCTAGCCCTAACACTAACCCTAGCCCAAGCCCAAGCCCTAGCCCTAGTCCTAGCCATAAGCCTAGCCCTAGCCCTAGCCCTAGCCTTAGCCCGAGCAATGGCCCTAGGCCGTGCCCTGATCCTAGCCCGAGCTATAGCCCTAAACCAAACCCTAGCTCTAGCCCTATTCCTATTCCTATTCCTAGTCCTAAGCCTAGCCCTCGCCCTCGCCCTCGCCCTAGCTTTGGCCCTAACATGAACCCTAACACTAAGACTAACACTAACCCTAACCCAAGTCGTAGCCCTAAGCATAAGCCTAAACCTAGTCCGAACCCTAGACCGAACCCTAACACAAACCCTAACCCTTGCCCTAGCCCTAGGACTAGCCCTAGCCGTATCCGTAGCCATAACCCTACCCCTACCCCTACCCCTACCCCTACCCCAACCCCTACCCCAACCCTACCCCTACTCCAACCCCTACCCCTACCCCTACCCCTACCCCTACCTCTAACCCAAACCCAAACACTAGCTCTAGCCTTATTCCTATTCCTAATCCTAATCCTAAGATTAGCCCTTGCCCTAGCCCTAGCCTTAGCCCTAGCCCTAGCCCTAGCCCTAGCCCTAGCCCTAGCCCTAGCCCTAGCCCTAGCACTAGCACTAGCCCTATCCCTATCCCTAGCCCGTCGCACTGACCGTAACAATAAAACGAGCCCTAGCCCTAGCCCTAAGCCTACCCGTAGCCATAACCCTGGCCCTAGCAATAACCCTAACCCTAACCCTAACCCTAACCCTAACCCCAACCCTAACCCTAACCCTAACCCTAACCCTAACCGTAACCCTAACCCTAACCCTAACCCTAACCCTAACCGTAACCGTAACCCTAACCCTAACCCTAACCCTAACCCTAACCCTAACCCTAACCCTAACCCTAACCCTAACCCTAACCCTAACCCTAACCCTAACCCTAACGCAACCCCTAACCTTAGCACAGCCCTAGCCCGAGCCCTACCACTAGCACTAGCACTAGGCCTAGCCCTAGCCCTAGCCGCAGCCCTAGGCCTAGCCCAAGCCCTGACGCTAGCCCTAGCCCTAGCCCTAGCCCTAGTGTTAGGGTTAGGGTTAGGGTTAGGGCTAGGGCTAGGGCTAGGGCTAGGGCTAGGGCTAGGGCTAGGGCTAGGGCTAGGGCTAGGGCTAGGGCTGCGGCTACAGCTAGTCCTAGTGCTAGTGCTAGTGCTAGGGCTAGGGCTCGGGCTCGGGCTCGGGCTCGCGCTGGGCTAAGTTTGGGGATTGGGTTAGGGTAAGGATTAGGGTGAGGGTCAGGGTCAGGGTCAGGATGATGGCTATGCCTAGGGCTAGGGCTAGGGCTAGGGCTAGGGTTAGGGTTAGGGTTAGGGTTTTGTTTAGGCCTAGGATGAGTGCTACAACTAGGGCTAGGGCTAGGGCTCGCCCTCGTGCTCAAGCTCGAGCTCAGGGTAGGGCTCGGGGTAGGGGTAGGGCTACAGCTAGGGCTAGGATTACGCTTAGGGCTAGGGTTAGGATTAGGGCTATATGTACGGCTATGGCGAGGGCAGGGCAAGGGTGAAGGTGAGGTTTAGTGTTACTCTTAGGGCTAGGGCTAGGGCTACCGCTAGGGTTACCGCTAGGGTTAGGCTTACGGCTCGGGCTCGGGCTCGGGCTCGGGTTACCATTAGAGTTATGGCTATGGCTAGGGCCTGGCGTGGGATAGGTTTATGGTTAGGGTTAGGGTTAGGGTTAGGTTAAGTGTTAGGGTTAGCATTAAGGTTAGGGTAGGGCAAGCCTAGGGCTAGGGCTAGGGCTAGGGCTCGCGCTGGGCTATGTTTGGGGATTGGGTCAGGGTTAGGGCTCGCGTTAGGTTTAGGGTTAAGGTAGGGCTAGTGCTAGTGCTAGGGCTCGGGCTCGGGCTCGCGCCGGGCTAAGTTTGGGGATTGGGTTAGGTTTAGGGCTCGGTTTAGGGTTAGGGCAAGGGCTAGGGCTAGGGCTAGGGCTAGGGCTAGGGCTAGGGCTAGGGCTAGGGCTAGGGCTAGGGCTAGGGCTAGGGCTAGGGCTAGGGCTAGGGCTAGGGCTAGGGCTAGGGCTAGGGCTAGGGCTAGGGCTAGGGCTAGCGCTAGCGCTAGGGCTAGGGCTAGCGCTAGGGCTAGGACTAGGACTAGGGCTAGGGCTAGGGCTAGGGCCAGGGCGAGGTCTAGTGCTAGTGCTAATGCTAGTGCTAGTGCTAGTGCTAGTGCTAGTGATAGGGCTAGGGCTAGGGCTAGGGCTAGGGCTAGGGCTAGGGCTAGGGCTAGGGCTAGTGTTAGGGTTATGGTAGGGCGATGGGTTGGGCTAGGGCTAGAGACAGGGCTGAGCTAGCGCGAGGGTGAGGGTGAGGGTGAGGGTGAGGGCTAGGGCTAGGGCTTGGGCTAGGGCTAGGGCTAGGGCTAGGGCTAGGGCTAGGGCTAGGGCTAGGGCTAGGGCTAGGGCTAGGCTTAAGGCTAGGCTTAGGGCTAGGGCTAGTGTTATGGTTAGGATTAGGGCGACAGGTTGGGCTAGGGCTAGAGCTAGGGCTGAGCTAGCGTGAGGGTGAGGGCTAGGGCTAGGGTAAGGATTAGGCCTAGGCCTAGGCCTAGTGCTACGACTATGGCTATGGCTAAAACTCGGTGGACGGCTCGGGCTCGGGCTCGGGCTAGGATTAGGTGTACGGCTAGTGTTAGGGTTAGATCTATTGCTAGGACTAGGGCCAGGCCATGGCTAGGGTGAGGGTGATTGTGAAGGTGAGGGTTAGTGTTAGGGTTAGGGCTAGGGCTAGGGTTAGGGCTAGGCCTAAGGCTAGGGCTAGGGCTAGGCCAAGGGCTAGGTCTAGGTCTAGGGCTAGGGCTAGGTGTTGTGTAGAGCTATGCCTAGGGCTACGGGTAGGGCTAGGGCTAGGGCTAGGATTTGGTTTAGGCCTAGGCCAAATGCTACGACTATGGCTATGGCTAAAACTCGGGCGAGGGCTAGGGCTAGGATTAGGCGTAGCGCTAGTGTTAGGGTTAGGTCTATTCCTAGGACTAGGGCCAGGCGAGGGCTAGGTTGAGGGTGAGGTTGAAGGTGAGGGTTAGTGTTAGTGTTAGGGCTAGGGTTAGGGCTAGGGCTAGGGCGAAGGTGAGGTTTTGTTTCAGGGCTAGGGCTAGGGCTAGGGCTAGGGTTAGGGTTAGGGTTAGGGTTAGGGTTAGGGTTAGGGTTAGGGTTAGGGTAAGGGTTAGGGTTAGGGTTAGGGTTAGGGTTAGGGTTAGGGTTAGGGTTAGGGTTAGGGTTAGGGCTAGGGCTACGGCTAGGCCTAGGGCTAGGGCTAGGGCTAGGGCTAGGGCTAGGGCTAGAGCTAGGGCTAGGGCTAGGGCTAGGTGTTGTGTAGAGCTATGCCTATGCTACGGGTAGGGCTAGGGCTAGGGCTAGGATTTGGTTTAGGCCTAGGCCAAGTGCTACGACTAGGGCTAGGGATAGGGCTCGGGCTCGGGCTCAGGCTCGGGCTCGAGCTTGGGCTTGAGCTAGGATTAGGCTTAGGCGTAGCCGTAGGCTTAGGGCTAGGTTTAGGGATAGGGCTATTTCTATGGCTAGGGCCATGGCAGGGCTAGGTGAGGGTGAGGGTCAAGGAGATTGTTAGTGTTAGTGTTAGGGCTAGGACTAGGGCTACGGCTAGGATTAGGCTTATGGCTCAGGCAAGGGCTAGGGATAGGGTTATCTTTAGATCTAAGGATATGGCTAGGGCATTTTGTGGGTTAGCGTTAGGGTTCGGGTTCAGGCTCGGGTTCGGTTTAGAATTAGGGTTAGGGCTAGGGCTAGGGCTAGGGCTAGGGCTAGGCCTAAGGCTTGAGCTAGGGCTAGGGCTAGGGCTAGGGCTAGGGCTGCAGCTAGGGCTAGGACTAGGCCTAGTGCTAGTGCTAGTGGTAGGGCTCGGGCTATACTTAACCATAACATAAACCCTAACAAAGCCTAGCTCTAACCCTAGCCCTAGCCCTAGCCCTAGCCCTAGCCCTAGCCCTAGCCCTAGCCCTAGCCCTAGCCCTAGCCCTAGCCCTAGCCCTAGCCCTAGCCCTAGCCCTAGCCCTAGCCCTAGCCCTAGCCCTAACGCTAACGCTAACGCTAACGCTAACCCTAACCCGAACCCTTACCCTAACCCTTACCCTAACCCTAACCCTAACCCTAGCCCTAACCCTAGCCCTAGCCCTAGCCCTAGCCCTAGCCCTAGCCCTGACACTAAACCTCACCTTCACCCTAGCCCTAGCCCTAGCCCTACCACTACCACTAACCCTCAACTTCACCCTCACTCTCAACCTAGCCCTCGCCTGGCCCTAGTCCTAGCAATAGATCTAACCCTAACCCTAGCGCTACGCCTAATCTTAGCCCTAGCCCTCGCCCTCGCATGCGGTGGGTTAGCGTTAGGGTTCGGGTTCAGGTTCGGGTTCGGTTTAGAGTTAGGGTTAGGGCTAGGGCTAGGGCTAGGGCTAGGCCTAAGGCTAGGGCTAGGGCTAGGGCTAGGGCTAGGCCAAGGGCTAGGGCTAGGGCTAGGGCTAGGGCTAGGGCTAGGGCTAGGGCTAGGGCTAGGGCTAGGGCTAGGGCTAGGGCTAGGGCTAGGGCTAGGGCTAGGGCTAGGGCTAGGGCTAGGTGTTGTGTAGAGCTATGCCTATGCTACGGGTAGGGCTAGGGCTAGGGCTAGGATTTGGTTTAGGCCTAGGCCAAGTGCTACGACTAGGGCTAGGGATAGGGCTCGGGCTCGAGCTTGGGCTTGAGCTAGGATTAGGCTTAGGCGTAGGCGTAGGCTTAGGGCTAGGGTTAGGGATAGGGCTATTTCTATGGCTAGGGCCATGGCAGGGCTAGGTGAGGGTGAGGGTCAAGGAGATTGTTAGTGTTAGTGTTAGGGCTAGGACTAGGGCTACGGCTAGGATTAGGCTTATGGCTCAGGCAAGGGCTAGGGATAGGGTTATCTTTAGATCTAAGGATATGGCTAGGGCATTTTGTGGGTTAGCGTTAGGGTTCGGGTTCAGGCTCGGGTTCGGTTTAGAATTAGGGTTAGGGCTAGGGCTAGGGCTAGGGCTAGGGCTAGGCCTAAGGCTTGAGCTAGGGCTAGGGCTAGGGCTAGGGCTAGGGCTGCAGCTAGGGCTAGGACTAGGCCTAGTGCTAGTGCTAGTGGTAGGGCTCGGGCTATACTTAACCATAACATAAACCCTAACAAAGCCTAGCTCTAACCCTAGCCCTAGCCCTAGCCCTAGCCCTAGCCCTAGCCCTAGCCCTAGCCCTAGCCCTAGCCCTAGCCCTAGCCCTAGCCCTAGCCCTAGCCCTAGCCCTAGCCCTAGCCCTAGCCCTAACGCTAACGCTAACGCTAACCCTAACCCGAACCCTTACCCTAACCCTTACCCTAACCCTAACCCTAACCCTAACCCTAGCCCTAACCCTAGCCCTAGCCCTAGCCCTAGCCCTAGCCCTAGCCCTAGCCCTGACACTAAACCTCACCTTCACCCTAGCCCTAGCCCTACCCCTACCACTACCACTAACCCTCAACTTCACCCTCACTCTCAACCTAGCCCTCGCCTGGCCCTAGTCCTAGCAATAGATCTAACCCTAACCCTAGCGCTACGCCTAATCTTAGCCCTAGCCCTCGCCCTCGCATGCGGTGGGTTAGCGTTAGGGTTCGGGTTCAGGTTCGGGTTCGGTTTAGAGTTAGGGTTAGGGCTAGGGCTAGGGCTAGGGCTAGGCCTAAGGCTAGGGCTAGGGCTAGGGCTAGGCCAAGGGCTAGGGCTAGGGCTAGGGCTAGGGCTAGGGCTAGGGCTAGGGCTAGGTGTTGTGTAGAGCTATGCCTATGCTACGGGTAGGGCTAGGGCTAGGGCTAGGATTTGGTTTAGGCCTAGGCCAAGTGCTACGACTAGGGCTAGGGATAGGGCTCGGGCTCGAGCTTGGGCTTGAGCTAGGATTAGGCTTAGGCGTAGGCGTAGGCTTAGGGCTAGGGTTAGGGATAGGGCTATTTCTATGGCTAGGGCCATGGCAGGGCTAGGTGAGGGTGAGGGTCAAGGAGATTGTTAGTGTTAGTGTTAGGGCTAGGACTAGGGCTACGGCTAGGATTAGGCTTATGGCTCAGGCAAGGGCTAGGGATAGGGTTATCTTTAGATCTAAGGATATGGCTAGGGCATTTTGTGGGTTAGCGTTAGGGTTCGGGTTCAGGCTCGGGTTCGGTTTAGAATTAGGGTTAGGGCTAGGGCTAGGGCTAGGGCTAGGGCTAGGGCTAGGGCTAGGGCTAGGGCTAGGGCTAGGGCTAGGGCTCCGCCAAGGGCTAGGGCTAGGGCTAGGGCTAGGGCTAGGGCTAGGGCTAGGGCTAGGGCTAGGGCTAGGGCTAGGGCTAGGGCTAATCTTAGGATTAGGATTAGGACTAGGAATAGGGCTAGAGCTAGGGTTTGGGTTTGGGATAGAGGTAGGGGTAGGGGTAGGGGTAGGGGTAGGGGTAGGGGTAGGGGTAGGGGTAGGGGTAGGGGTAGGGGTTGGGGTAGGGGTAGGGTTGGGGTAGGGGTAGGGGTAGAGGTAGGGTTATGGCTACGGATAAGGGTAAGGCTAGTGCTAGGGCTAGGGCTAGGGCTAGGGTTCGGGTTTGTGTTAGGGTTCGGGCTAGGGTTCGGGCTAGGTTTAGGCTTAATCTTAGGGCTACGTCTTGGGTTAGGGTTAGTCTTAGTCTTAGTGTTAGGGATAGGGTTAGGGTTAGGTCCAAAGCTAGGGCTAGAGCTAGGGCGAGGGCTAGGTTTAGGACTAGGACTAGGAATAGGAATAGGGCTAGAGCTAGGGTTTGTGTTAGGGCTATAGCTCGGGCTAGGATCAGGGCAAGGCCTAGGGCCATGGCTCGGGCTAAGGCTAGGGCTAGGGCTAGGGCTAGGCTTATGGCTAGGGCTAGGGCTAGGGCTTGGGCTTGGGCTAGGGTTAGGGTTAGGGCTAGGGCTAGGGATAAGATTAGGGTTAGGGTGAGCGTTTGTGTTTGCGTTAGCGCTAGCGCTAGCGCTAGCACTAGGTTTAGGGCTGGGCTAGAGTAAGGTTTAGGACTAGGACTAGGGCTAGAGCTAGGGCTAGGGCTAGGGCTAGGGCTTCGGCTAGGGCTAGGGCGAGGGCGAGGGCGAGGGCTAGGGCTAAGATTAGGCGTAGCGCTAGGGTTAGGGTTAGATCTATTGCTAGGACTAGGGCCAGGCGAGGGCTAGGTTGAGAGTGAGGGTGAAGTTGAGGGTTAGTGTTAGTGGTAGGGGTAGGGCTAGGGCTAGGGTGAAGGTGAGGTTTAGTGTCAGGGCTAGGGCTAGGGCTAGGGCTAGGGCTAGGGCTAGTGTTAGGGCTAGGGCTAAGTCTAGGGCTACGTCTAGGCTTAGGCTTAGGATTAGGAATAGGGTTAGAGCTAGGGTTTGGGTTTGGGGTAGAGGTAGGGGTAGGGGTAGGGGTTGGGGTAGGGGTTGGGTTGGGTTGGGTTGGGGTAGGGGTAGGGGTAGGGGTAGGGGTAGGGTTATGGCTACGGCTTCGGCTACGGCTAGTGCTAGGGCTTACGGCTAGGGTTAGGGTTTGTGTTAGGGTTCGGGCTAGGGTTCGGGCTAGGTTTAGGCTTATGCTTAGGGCTACGGCTTGGGTTAGGGTTAGTGTTAATCTTAGTGTTAGGGTTAGGGTTAGGGCTAGGATTAGGACTAGGACTAGGACTAGGACTAGGACTAGGACTAGGACTAGGACTAGGACTAGGAATAGGAATAGGAATAGGAATAGGAATAGGGCTAGAGCTGGGGTTTGGTTTAGGGCTCTGGCTCGGGCTCCGATCAGGGCAAGGCCTAGGACCATGGCTCGGGATAAGGCTAGGGCTAGGGCTAGGGGAGGGCTAGGGCTAGGGCTAGGGCTAGGCTTATGACTAGGGCTAGGGCTTGGGCTTGGGCTTGGGCTAGGGGTAGGGGTAGTGCTACGGCTAGGGAGAAGATTACGTTTAGGTTTAAAGTTAGGGTGAGCGTTTGCGTTTGCGTTAGCGCTAGCACTAGCGCTAGAACTAGGGCTAGGGCTGGGCTAGGGTAAGGTTTCGCACTAGGACTAGGACTAGGGCTAGGGTTAGGGCTAGGGCTAGGGCTAGGGCTAGGGCTACGACTATGGCTATGGCTAAAACTCGGGCGAGGGCGAGGGCTAGGATTAGGCGTAGCGCTAGTGTTAGGGTTAGGTCTATTCCTAGGACTAGGGCCAGGCGAGGGCTAGGTTGAGGGTGAAGTTGAAGGTGAGGGTTAGTGTTAGTGTTAGGGCTAGGGCTAGGGCTAGGGCTAGGGTGAAGGTGAGGTTTAGTGTCAGGGCTAGGGCTAGGGCTAGGGCTAGGGCTAGGGCTAGGGTTAGGGTTAGGGTTAGGGTTAGGGTTAGGGTTAGTGTTAGTGTTTGGGTTAGGGTTAGGGTTAGGGTTAGGGTTAGGGTTAGGGTTAGGGTTAGGGTTAGGGTTAGGGTTAGGGCTAGGGCTCCGGCTAGGCCTAGGGCTAGGGCTAGGGCTAGGGCTAGGGCTAGGGCTAGGGCTAGTGTTAGTGCTAGTGCTAGTGCTAGTGCTAGTGCTAGTGCTAGGGCAAGGGCTAGTGCTAGTGCTAGTGCTAGTGCTAGTGCTAGTGCTAGTGCTAGTGCTAGTGCTAGGGCAAGGGCTAGGGCTAGGGCTAGGGCTAGGGCTAGGGCTAGGCTTAGGCTTAGGCTTAGGAATAGGAATAGGAATAGGGCTAGGACTAGGGTTTGTGTAAGGGCTAGGGCTAGGGCTAGGGGTAGCGTCAGGGCTTGGGGTAGGCCTAGGGCTGCGGCTAGGGCTAGGACTAGGCCTAGTGCTAGTGCTAGTGGTAGGCCTCGGGCTATACTTAACCATAACACAAACCCTAACAAAGCCTAGCTCTAACCCTAGCCCTAGCCCTAGCCCTAGCTCTAGCCCTAACCCTAGCCCTAGCCCTAGCCCTAGCCCTAGCCCTAGCCCTAGCCCTAGCCCTAGCCCTAGCCCTAGCCCTAGCCCTAGCCCTAGCCCTAGCCCTAATGCTAACGCTAACGCTAACGCTAACGCTAACGCTAACCCTAACCCTAACCCTTACCCTAACCCTAACCCTAACCCTAACCCTAACCCTAGCCCTAACCCTAGCCCTAGCCCTAGCCCTCGCCCTGACACTAAACCTCACCTTCACCCTAGCCCAAGCCCTACCCCTACCCCTAACACTAACCCTCAACTTCACCCTCACTCTCAACCTAGCCCTCGCCTGGCCCTAGTCCTAGCAATAGATCTAACCCTAACCCTAGCGCTACGCCTAATCTTAGCCCTCGCCCTCGCCCTCGCCCTCGCCCTTGCCCTCGCCCTCACCCTAGCCGAAGCCCTAGCCCTAGACCTAGCCCTAGCTCTAGCCCTAGTCCTAGTCCTAAACCTTACCCTAGCCCAGCCCTAACCCTAATCTTATCCCTAGCCCTAGCCCTAACCCTAACCCTAGCCCAAGCCCAAGCCCTAGCCCTAGTCCTAGCCATAAGCCTAGCCCTAGCCCTAGCCCTAGCCTTAGCCCGAGCCATGGCCCTAGGCCTTGCCCTGATCCTAGCCCGAGCTATAGCCCTAACCCAAACCCTAGCTCTAGCCCTATTCCTATTCCTATTCCTAGTCCTAAACCTAGCCCTCGCCCTAGCTCTAGCCCTAGCTTTGGACCTAACCCTAACCCTATCCCTAACACTAAGACTAACACTAACCCTAACCCAAGTCGTAGCCCTAAGCATAAGCCTAAACCTAGCCCGAACCCTAGCCCGAACCCTAACACAAACCCGAACCCTAGCCCTAGCCCTAGCCCTAGCACTAGCCTTACCCTTATCCGTAGCCATAACCCTACCTCTACCCCTACCCCTACCCCAACCCTACCCCTACCCCTACCCCAACCCCTACCCCTACCCCTACCCCTACCCCTACCCCTACCCCTACCCCTACCCCTACCCCTACCCCTACCCCTACCCCTACCCCTACCACTACCACTACCACTACCTCTAACCCAAACCCAAACCCTAGCTCTAGCCCTATTCCTAGTCCTAATCCTAATCCTAAGATTAGCCCTAGCCCTAGCCCTAGCCCTAGCCCTAGCCCTAGCCCTAGCCCTTGGCCGAGCCCTAGCCCTAGCCCTAGCCCTAGCCCTACCCCTAGCCCAAGCCTTAGGCCTAGCCCTAGCCCTAGCCCTAGCCCTAGCCCTAACCCTAATTCTAAACCAAACCTGAGCCTGAACCCGAACCCTAACGCTAACCCACAAAATGCCCTAGCCATATCCTTAGATCTAAAGATAACCCTATCCCTAGCCCTTGCCTGAGCCATAAGCCTAATCCTAGCCGTAGCCCTAGTCCTAGCCCTAACACCAACACTAACACTAACAATCTCCTTGACCCTCACCCTCACCTAGCCCTGCCATGGCCCTAGCCATAGAAATAGCCCTATCCCTAACCCTAGCCCTAAGCCTACGCCTACGCCTAAGCCTAATCCTAGCTCAAGCCCAAGCTCGAGCCGGAGCCGGAGCCGGAGCCCGAGCCCTATCCCTAGCCCTAGTCGTAGCACTTGGCCTAGGCCTAAACCAAATCCTAGCCCTAGCCCTAGCCCTACCCGTAGCCCTAGGCATAGCTCTACACAACACCTAGCCCTAGCCCTAGCCCTAGCCTTAGCTCTAGCCCTAGCCCTAGCCCTAGCCCTAGCCCTAGCCCTAGAACTAGCCCTAGCCCTTGGCCTAGCCCTAGCCCTAGCCCTAGCCTTAGGCCTAGCCCTAGCCCTAGCCCTAGCCCTAGCCCTAGCCCTAACCCTAACTCTAAACCGAACCCGAACCCGAACCCGAACCCTAACGCTAACCCAACGCATGCCCTAGCCATAGCCATAGCTCTAAAGGTAACCCTAGCCCTAGCCCTTGCCCGAGCCATAAGCCTAACCCTAGCCGTAGCCCTAGTCCTAGCCCTAACTCTAACACTAACACTAACAATCACCTTCTCCCTCACCCTCACCTAGCTCTGCCCTGGCCCTAGCCGTAGCTCTAGCCCTAACCCTAACCCTAACCCTAACGCAACCCCTAACCTTAGCCCAGCCCGAGCCCGAGCCCTACCACGAGCACTAGCACTAGGCCTAGTCCTAGCCCTAGCCGCAGCCCTAGGCCTATCCCAAGCCCTGACGCTAGCCCTAGCCCTAGCCCTAGTGTTAGGGTTAGGGTTAGGGCTCGGGTTCGGGTTAGGGCTAGGGCTAGGTCTAGGTCTGCGGCTACGGCTAGTCCTAGTGCTAGTGCTAATGCTAGGGCTCAGGCTCGCGCTCGCGCTGGGCTAAGTTTGGAGATTGGGTTAGGGTGAGGGTCAGGGTCAGGGTCAGGGTCAGGGTCAGGGTGATGGCTATGCCTAGGGCTATGGCTATGGCTAGGGCTATGGCTAGGGTTAGGGTTAGGGTTTTGTTTTGGCCTAGGACTAGTGCTACATCTAGGGATAGGGCTAGGGCTAGGGCTCATCCTCGTGCTCAAGCTTGAGCTCGGGGTAGGGCTCGGGGTAGGGGTAGGGCTACGGCTAGGGCTAGGATTACGCTTAGGGCTAGGGTTAGGATTAGGGCTATATCTACGGCTATGGCGAGGGCAGGGCTAGGGTGAAGGTGAGGGTTAGTGTTACTGTTAGGTCTAGGGCTAGGGCTACAGCTAGGGCTACGGCTAGGGTTAGGCTTACGGCTCGGGCTCGGGCTCGGGTTACCATTAGAGTTATGGGTATGGCTAGGGCCTGGCGTTTGTTAGGTTTATGGTTAGGGTTAGGGTAAG
>JALMGA010000006.1:19487500-19622500 GCA_023333525.1 Aspidoscelis tigris stejnegeri | reverse complement strand
GGGCTAGAGCCAGGGCTGAGCTAGTGTTAGGGTTAGGGTTAGGGCTCGGGTTAGGGATAGGGATAGGGATAGGGCTAGGGCTGCGGCTAGTGCTAGTGCTAGTGCTAGTGCTAGTGATCGGGCTCGGGCTCGCGCTGGGCTAAGTTTGGGGATTGGGTTATGGTTAGGGTTAGTTGTAGGGTGAGGGTCAGGGTGAGGGTCAGGGTCAGGGTCAGGGTCAGGGTGATGGCTAGGCTTAGGGCTATGGCTATGGCTATGGGTATGGCTTGGGCCAGGGTTAGTGTTAGTGTTAGTGTTAGGGTTAGGGTTAGGGTTAGGGTTAGGTTTAGGGTTAGGGTTAGGGTTTTGTTTAGGCCTACGACTAGTGCTACAACTAGGGCTAGGGCAAGGGCTCGTGCTCGTGCTCAAGCTCAAGCTCGGGGTAGGTCTCGGGCTCGGGCTCAGGCTAGGGCTAGGGCTAGGATTATGCTTAGGAGTAGGATTAGGATTAGGGCTATTTCTACGGCGATGGCGAGGGCAGGGCTATGGTGAAGGTGAGGGTTAGTGTTAGTGTTAGGGCTAGGGCTAGGGCTAGGGCTAGGGCTACGGCTCGGGTTAGGCTTACGGCTCGGGCTCGGGCTCGGGCTTGGGTTACCATTAGAGTTATGGCTATGGCAAGGGCCTGGTGTGGGTTAGGTTTATGCTTAGGGTTAGGGTAAGTGTTAGGCTTCGGGTTAGAGTTAGGGTTAGTGGTAGGCCTAGGGCTAGGATTAGCGTAAGGGCTAGGGCTAGGGCTAGGGCTAGGGCAAGGGCTAGGGCTAGGCTGTGGGTAGGGCTATGGCTAGGGTTAGTGTTAGGGTTAGGGCTATAGGTTGGGCTAGGGCTAGAGCCAAGGCTCAGCTAGCATGAGTGTGAGTGTAAGTGTGAGGGCTTGGGCTAGGGCTAGGTGTAGTGTAGAGCTATGGCTATGGCTATGGCTATGGCTAGGGCTAGGGCTAGGATTTGGTTTAGGTCTAGGACTAGTGCTACGACTAGGGCTAGGGATAGGGCTCGGGCTTGGGCTAGGATTAGGCTTACGCGTAGGCTTAGGGCTAGGGTTAGGGTTAGGGCTATTTCTATGGCTAGGGCCAGGGCAGGGCTAGGTGAGGGTGAGGGTGAAGGTGAGCGTTAGTGTTAGTGTTAGTGTTAGTGTTAGGGCTAGGACTAGGGCTACGGCTAGGGTTAGGCTTATGGCTCGGGCAAGGGCTAGGGATAGGGTTACCTTTAGAGCTAAGGCTATGGCTAGGGCCTGCGGTGGGTTGGCGTTAGGGTTCGGGTTAGGGTTCGGGTTCGGTTTAGAGTTAGGGTAGGGCTAGGGCTAGGGCTAGGGCTAGGGCTATGGCTATGGCTATGGCTAGGGCTAGGGCTAGGGCTAGGGCAAGGGCTAGGGCTAGGGCTAGGGCTAGAGCTAGGGTTAGGGCTAGGGCTAAGGCTAGGGCTACGTCTAGGCTTAGGATTAGGATTAGGAATAGGGTTAGAGCTAGGGTTTGGGTTTGGGTTAGAGGTAGGGGTAGGGGTAGGGGTTGGGGTAGGGGTTTGGGGTAGGGGTAGGGGTAGGGTTATGGCTACGGCTTCGGCTACGGCTAGTGCTAGGGCTTACGGCTAGGGTTAGGGTTTGTGTTAGGGTTCGGGCTAGGGTTCGGGCTAGGTTTAGGCTTATGCTTAGGGCTACGGCTTGGGTTAGGGTTAGTGTTAATCTTAGTGTTAGCGTTAGGGTTAGGGCTAGGATTAGGACTAGGACTAGGACTAGGACTAGGACTAGGACTAGGACTAGGACTAGGACTAGGACTAGGACTAGGACTAGGACTAGGACTAGGAATAGGAATAGGGATAGGAATAGGAATAGGAATAGGAATAGGAATAGGAATAGGAATAGGAATAGGAATAGGGCTAGAGCTGGGGTTTGGTTTAGGGCTCTGGCTCGGGCTCCGATCAGGGCAAGGCCTAGGACCATGGCTCGGGATAAGGCTAGGGCTAGGGCTAGGGCTAGGGCTAGGGCTAGGGCTAGGGCTAGGGCTGGGGCTAGGGCTAGGCTTATGACTAGGGCTAGGGCTTGGGCTTGGGCTAGGGGTAGGGGTAGTGCTACGGCTAGGGAGAAGATTACGGTTAGGGTTAAAGTTAGGGTGAGCGTTTGCGTTTGCGTTAGCGCTAGCACTAGCGCTAGCACTAGGGCTAGGGCTGGGCTAGGGTAAGGTTTCGCACTAGGACTAGGACTAGGGCAAGGGCTAGGGCTAGGGCTAGGGCTAGGGCTAGGGCTAGGGCTAGGGCTAGGGCTAGGGCTAGGACTAGGGCTAGGGCTAGGGCTAGGATTAGGCCTAGACCTAGTGCTACGACTATGGCTATGGCTAAAACTCGGGCGAGGGCTAGGGCTAGGATTAGGCGTAGCGCTAGTGTTAGGGTTAGGTCTATTCCTAGGACTAGGGCCAGGCGAGGGCTAGGTTGAGGGTGAGGTTGAAGGTGAGGGTTAGTGTTAGTGTTAGGGCTAGGGCTAGGGCTAGGGCTAGGGCTAGGGTGAAGGTGAGGTTTTGTTTCAGGGCTAGGGCTAGGGCTAGGGCTAGGGCTAGGGCTCGGGTTAGGCTTACGGCTCGGGCTCGGGCTCGGGCTTGGGTTACCATTAGAGTTATGGCTGTGGCAAGGGCCTGGCGTGGGTTAGGTTTATGCTTAGGGTTAGGGTAAGTGTTAGGCTTCGGGTTAGAGTTAGGGTTAGTGGTAGGCCTAGGGCTAGGATTAGCGTAAGTGCTACGGCTAGGGCTAGGGCTAGGGCAAGGGCTAGGGCTAGGGCTAGGCTGTGGGTAGGGCTAGGGCTAGGGTTAGTGTTAGGGTTAGGGCTACAGGTTGGGCTAGGGCTAGAACCAGGGCTCAGCTAGCATGAGTGTGAGTGTGAGGGCTTGGGCTAGGGCTAGGTGTAGTTTAGAGCTATGGCTATGGCTATGGCTAGGGCTAGGGCTAGGGCTAGGATTTGGTTTAGGTCTAGGACTAGTGCTACGACTAGGGCTAGGGATAGGGCTCGGGCTTGGGCTAGGATTAGGCTTACGCGTAGGCTTAGGGCTAGGGTTAGGGTTAGGGCTATTTCTATGGCTAGGGCCAGGGCAGGGCTAGGTGAGGGTGAGGGTGAAGGTGAGCGTTAGTGTTAGTGTTAGTGTTAGTGTTAGGGCTAGGACTAGGGCTACGGCTAGGGTTAGGCTTATGGCTCGGGCAAGGGCTAGGGATAGGGTTACCTTTAGAGCTAAGGCTATGGCTAGGGCCTGCGGTGGGTTGGGGTTAGGGTTCGGGTTCGGGTTCGGGTTCGGTTTAGAGTTAGGGTAGGGCTAGGGCTAGGGCTAGGGCTAGGGCTAGGGCTAGGGCAAGGGCTAGGGCTAGGGCTAGGGCTAGAGCTAGGGTTAGGGCTAGGGCTAAGGCTAGGGCTACGTCTAGCCTTAGGATTAGGATTAGGAATAGGGTTAGAGCTAGGGTTTGGGTTTGGGTTAGAGGTAGGGGTAGGGGTAGGGGTTGGGGTAGGGGTTGGGTTGGGTTGGGTTGGGTTGGGTTGGGGTAGGGGTAGGTGTAGGGGTAGGGGTAGGGGTAGGGGTAGGGGTAGGGTTATGGCTACGGCTTCGGCTACGGCTAGTGCTAGGGCTTACGGCTAGGGTTAGGGTTTGTGTTAGGGTTCGGGCTAGGGTTCGGGCTAGGTTTAGGCTTATGCTTAGGGCTACGGCTTGGGTTAGGGTTAGTGTTAATCTTAGTGTTAGCGTTAGCGTTAGGGTTAGGGCTAGGATTAGGACTAGGACTAGGACTAGGAATTGGACTAGGACTAGGACTAGGACTAGGACTAGGACTAGGACTAGGGATAGGAATAGGAAGAGGAATAGGAATAGGAATAGGAATAGGAATAGGAATAGGAATAGGAATAGGAATAGGAATAGGAATAGGAATAGGAATAGGAATAGGAACAGGAATAGGAATAGGAATAGGAATAGGAATAGGAATAGGGCTAGAGCTGGGGTTTGGTTTAGGGCTCTGGCTCGGGCTCCGATCAGGGCAAGGCCTAGGACCATGGCTCGGGATAAGGCTAGGGCTAGGGCTAGGGCTAGGGCTAGGGCTAGGCTTATGACTAGGGCTAGGGCTTGGGCTTGGGCTAGGGGTAGGGGTAGTGCTACGGCTAGGGAGAAGATTACGGTTAGGGTTAAAGTTAGGGTGAGCGTTTGCGTTTGCGTTAGCGCTAGCACTAGCGCTAGCACTAGGGCTAGGGCTGGGCTAGGGTAAGGTTTCGCACTAGGACTAGGACTAGGGCAAGGGCTAGGGCTAGAGCTAGGGCTAGGGCTAGGGCTAGGGCTAGGGCTAGGGCTAGGGCTAGGGCTAGGGCTAGGGCTAGGGCTAGGATTGGCCTAGGGCTAGGGCTACGACTATGGCTATGGCTAAAACTCGGGCGAGGGCTAGGGCTAGGATTAGGGTTAGGTCTATTCCTAGGACTAGGGCCAGGCGAGGGCTAGGTTGAGGGTGAGGTTAAAGGTGAGGGTTAGTGTTAGTGTTAGGGCTAGGGCTAGGGCTAGGGCTAGGGTGAAGGTGAGGTTTTGTTTCAGGGCTAGGGCTAGGGCTAGGGCTAGGGCTAGGGCTAGGGCTAGGGTTAGCGTTAGCGTTAGGGTTAGTGTTAGGGTAAGGGTTAGGGTTAGGGTTAGGGTTAGGGTTAGGGTTAGGGTTAGGGTTAGGGTTAGGGTTAGGGCTACGGCTACGGCTACGGCTAGGGCTAGGGCTAGGGCTAGGGCTAGGGCTAGGGCTAGTGTTACTGCTAGTGCTAGTGCTAGTGCTAGTGCTAGTGCTAGTGCTAGGGCAAGGGCTAGTCCTAGTGCTAGTGCTAGTCCTAGTGCTAGGACTAGTGCTAGTGCTAGTGCAAGTGCTAGTGCTAGGGCAAGGGCTAGGGCTAGGGCTAGGGCTAAGGGTAGGCTTAGGCTTAGGCTTAGGAATAGGAATAGGAATAGGGCTAGAACTAGGGTTTGTGTAAGGGCTAGGGCTAGGGCTAGGGGTAGCGTCAGGGCTTGGGCTAGGCCTAGGGCTGCGGCTAGGGCTTGGACTAGGCCTAGTGCTAGTGCTAGTGGTAGGGCTCGGGCTATACTTAACCATAACACAAACCCTAACAAAGCCTAGCTCTAACCCTAGCCCTAGCCCTAGCCCTAGCCCTAGCTCTAGCCCTAGCCCTAGCCCTAACCCTAGCCCTAGCCCTAGCCCTAGCCCTAGCCCTAACGCTAACGCTAACGCTAACGCTAACGCTAACGCTAACCCTAACCCTTACCCTAAACCTTACCCTAACCCTAACCCTAACCCTAGCCCTAACCCTAGCCCTAGCCCTAGCCCTAGCCCTGACACTAAACCTCACCTTCACCCTAGCCCTAGCCCTAGCCCTACCCCTACCACTAACCCTCAACTTCACCCTCACTCTCAACCTAGCCCTCGCCTGGCCCTAGTCCTAGCAATAGATCTAACCCTAACCCTAGCGCTACGCCTAATCTTAGCCCTAGCCCTAGCCCTCGCCCTCGCCCTCGCCCTCGCCGTAGCCGAAGCCCTAGCCCTAGCCCTAGCCCTAGCTCTAGCCCTAGTCCTAGTCCTAAACCTTACCCTAGCCCAGCCCTAACCCTAGTGCTAGCGCTAGCACTAGCGCTACCGCAAACAGAAACGCTCACCCTAACCCTAATCTTATCCCTAGCCCTAGCCCTAACCCTAACCCTAGCCCAAGCCCAAGCCCTATCCCTAGCCCTAGCCATAAGCCTAGCCCTAGCCCTAGCCCTATCCTTAGCCCGAGCCATGGCCCTAGGCCTTGCCCTGATCCTAGCCCGAGCTATAGCCCTAACCCAAACCCTAGCTCTAGCCCTATTCCTATTCCTATTCCTAGTCCTAAACCTAGCCCTCGCCCTAGCTCTAGCCCTAGCTTTGGACCTAACCCTAACCCTATCCCTAACACTAAGACTAACACTAACCCTAACCCAAGTCGTAGCCCTAAGCATAAGCCTAAACCTAGCCCGAACCCTAGCCCGAACCCTAACACAAACCCGAACCCTAGCCCTAGCCCTAGCCCTAGCACTAGCCTTACCCTTATCCGTAGCCATAACCCTACCTCTACCCCTACCCCTACCCCTACCCCTACCCCTACTCCTACCCCTACCCCTACCCCTACCCCTTCCCCTACCCCTACCCCTTCCCCTTCCCCTCACCCAAACTCTAGCTCTAGCCCTAGCCCTAAGACTAGCCCTATCCCAAACCCAAACCCTAGCTCTAGCCCTATTCCTAGTCCTAATCCTAATCCTAAGATTAGCCCTAGCCCTAGCCCTAGCCCTAGCCCTAGCCCTAGCCCTAGTCCTAGCCCTAGCCCTAGCCCTTGGCCGAGCCCTAGCCCTAGCCCTAGCCCTAGCCCTAGCCCTAGCCCTAGCCCTAGCCCAAGCCTTAGGCCTAGCCCTAGCCCTAGCCCTAGCCCTAGCCCTAACCCTAATTCAAAACCGAACCCGAGCCTGAACCCGAACCCTAACGCTAACCCACAAAATGCCCTAGCCATATCCTTAGATCTAAAGATAACCCTATCCCTAGCCCTTGCCTGAGCCATAAGCCTAATCCTAGCCGTAGCCCTAGTCCTAGCCCTAACACTAACACTAACACTAACAATCTCCTTGACCCTCACCCTCACCTAGCCCTGCCATGGCCCTAGCCATAGAAATAGCCCTATCCCTAACCCTAGCCCTAAGCCTACGCCTACGCCTAAGCCTAATCCTAGCTCAAGCCCAAGCTCGAGCCCGAGCCTGAGCCCGAGCCCGAGCCCGAGCCCTATCCCTAGCCCTAGTCGTAGCACTTGGCCTAGGCCTAAACCAAATCCTAGCCCTAGCCCTAGCCCTACCCGTAGCCCTAGGCATAGCTCTACACAACACCTAGCCCTAGCCCTAGCCCTAGCCCTAGCCCTAGCTCTAGCCCTAGCCCTAGCCCTAGCCCTAGCCCTAGCCCTAGCCCTTGGCCTAGCCCTAGCCTTAGCCCTAGCCTTAGGCCTAGCCCTAGCCCTAGCCCTAACCCTAACTCTAAACCGAACCCGAACCCGAACCCTAACGCTAACCCACCGCATGCCCTAGCCATAGCCATAGCTCTAAAGGTAACCCTAGCCCTAGCCCTTGCCCGAGCCATAAGCCTAACCCTAGCCGTAGCCCTAGTCCTAGCCCTAACACTAACACTAACACTAACAATCACCTTCTCCCTCACCCTCACCTGGCCCTGCCCTGGCCCTAGCCATAGCTCTAGCCCTAACCCTAACCCTAACCCTAACGCAACCCCTAACCTTAGCCCAGCCCGAGCCCGAGCCCTACCACGAGCACTAGCACTAGGCCTAGTCCTAGCCCTAGCCGCAGCCCTAGGCCTAGCCCAAGCCCTGATGCTAGCCCTAGCCCTAGCCCTAGTGTTAGGGTTAGGGTTAGGGCTCGGGTTCGGGTTAGGGCTAGGCCTAGTGCTAGGTCTGCGTCTACGGCTAGTCCTAGTCCTAGTGCTAATGCTAGGGCTCAGGCTCGCGCTCGCGCTGGGCTAAGTTTGGAGATTGGGTTAGGGTGAGGGTGAGGGTGAGGGTCAGGGTCAGGGTCAGGGTGATGGCTATGCCTAGGGCTATGGCTATGGCTATGGCTAGGGTTAGGGTTAGGGTTTTGTTTAGGCCTAGGACTAGTGCTACAACTAGGGCTAGGGCTAGGGCTCATCCTCGTGCTCAAGCTTGAGCTCGGGGTAGGGCTCGGGGTAGGGGTAGGGCTACGGCTAGGGCTAGGATTACGCTTAGGGCTAGTGTTAGGATTAGGGCTATATCTACGGCTATGGCGAGGGCAGGGCTAGGGTGAAGGTGAGGGTTAGTGTTACTGTTAGGTCTAGGGCTAGGGCTACAGCTAGGGCTACGGCTAGGGTTAGGCTTACGGCTCGGGCTCCGGCTCGGGCTCGGGCTCGGGTTACCATTAGAGTTATGGCTATGGCTAGGGCCTGGCGTGTGTTAGGTTTATGGTTAGGGTTAGGGTAAGGGTTAGGGTTAGGGTTAGGGTAGGGCAAGCCTAGGGCTAGGGCTAGGGCTAAGGCTCGCGCTGGGCTATGTTTGGGGATTGGGTTAGGGTTAGGGCTCGGGTTAGGGGTAGGGCTAGGGTAGGGCTAGTGCTAGTGCTAGGGCTCGGGCTTGGGCTCGCGCTGGGCTAAGTTTGGGGATTGGGTTAGGGTTAGGGCTCGGGTTAGGGCTAGGGCTAGGGCTAGGGCTAGGGCTCATCCTCGTGCTCAAGCTTGAGCTCGGGGTAGGGCTCGGGGTAGGGGTAGGGCTACGGCTAGGGCTAGGATTACGCTTAGGGCTAGGGTTAGGATTAGGGCTATATCTACGGCTATGGCGAGGGCAGGGCTAGGGTGAAGGTGAGGGTTAGTGTTACTGTTAGGGCTAGGGCTAGGGCTACAGCTAGGGCTACGGCTAGGGTTAGGCTTACGGCTCGGGCTCCGGCTCGGGCTCGGGTTACCATTAGAGTTATGGCTATGGCTAGGGCCTGGCGTGTGTTAGGTTTATGGTTAGGGTTAGGGTAAGGGTTAGGGTTAGGGTAGGGCAAGCCTAGGGCTAGGGCTAGGGCTAGGGCTCGCGCTGGGCTATGTTTGGGGATTGGGTTAGGGTTAGGGCTCGGGTTAGGGGTAGGGCTAGGGTAGGGCTAGTGCTACTGCTAGGGCTCGGGCTTGGGCTCGCGCTGGGCTAAGTTTGGGGATTGGGTTAGGGTTAGGGCTCGGGTTAGGGCTAGGGCTAGGGCTAGGGCTAGGGCTAGGGCTAAGGCTAGATCTAGGGCTAGGGCTAGGGCTAGGGCTAGGGCTAGGGCTAGGGCTAGGGCTAGGGCTAGGGCTAGGGCTAGGGCTAGGGCTAGGGCTAGGGCTAGGGCTAGGGCTAGGGCTAGGGCTAGATCTAGGGCTAGGGCTAGGGCTAGGGCTAGGGCTAGGGCTAGGGCTAGGGCTAGGGCTAGGGTTAGGGCTAGGGCTAGGGCTAGGGCTAGGGCTGTGGCGTATCCGCCTTACGCCACGAAATGCGAGGGCTCCGGGGAATGGGGAGCAACAGCAGCTTGCTGCAGCTCCTGAACGCCAGATGTTGCGAAAGTTTTCAAATTACCTGACTGGCCCAGATAATTTGGGAATCAGGCCCATGTGTTTGGCCTGACCCTGAGAGCTAGAAAATGGGGAGGGGGAGAGAAGAGGCAGGACGCAGAGATCAGCTGGAAGAGAGAGTTTATTTCTGTGCAGGGCTTTTTATATCCCCCACCAGAAGGCGGGGAAGGAAGTGACCTCAAGAGAAAATCCAAGTAGGTGATAGGTGGAGTCCATCAGCTGGGCAGGTCAGAAGTCCTTCTGATGTCATATCCTGTGGCAGGCAGGAAGAGAACAGGCTGTACTCTGCGTGCAGCATGTGGCCATCCTCCATTAAGCCCTTAGGCTATGAGTCCAGCCCCTGCTGGTGTTGAGTGTGCACTGCACGCTTGTAGAGACAGGGCGATTCCTTTTACTCTGAGGCTTGATGAATGGCAGGCTGAAGCCAGGAGAAAACCCATGCAAACCTTTGCGATTACTACATCTCATCTTTCCTATTTTACATAATTTTTTTAAATTGTTTACGTATGACAATCAATGCATGACATATCAACATAATTACAATAGCGACACATCAAAACAATGACCACAGCAACAAATGAAGACAATGAATGTAACAAGGAACAAAAATTGCACTCAATATGCGCGCCTCACACCCATGCACACACACACAATACATTTGGTGGCCACCAATGAAAGGAAACTTATAAATGTCTATTGTATCTATATATCTAAACTACCTACAAGCCGGCTTGAACGAATTCTAACTACCTAAAATTTAAAACTGTACAAATAAGTTAGACAAAACCATCTCTATATGGTTGTGTGAATGTCATGTGTAGAAGGACAAAGGAGAGATGGTAGAAGGTTCCTGGATGCTGTGGGAGATATGACAGACAAGGTTAACAGGTAACAGCAAAATAAAATATCAAAATTTAACTGGGATAAATCTGGTAGCCAAAAGGTCAAGTTTCTATAGATTGAACTTCCATCAGAGACTTAGATGGAGTTTCGAGCAAGGTAAGGTTTGCACCATGGTCAGTCAGGAGAGAGAGAGAGGATAGAAAGTGAAAGGACTTCGAGGCCAAGTGTTTTTTCCAGGGCTGGATGTGGCCCTTCCGGCTAAGACAGCAAATAATGCCTTTAGAGAGGCTAGTAGGTAAAGTTCAAAGGTTTTCTTACCACCAAGATGGAAGTAGCTAGAAACTAAAGGATAGGAGACATACATCAAGAATAATAGCCTGTTCAGAAATAGAGAGAAGCTTGAGTTGAGTTGAGTAATTTCCGGGCATGTGCCTTTTGAGGTTCCCCAAAGGTGTCACTGTCAGCTGTTCAGCCAGGTTACAGACTCAAGGTTACCATAGGTAAGTTTAGAATTGGTGAGATTAGTCAAGAGATATAAAAGGATAGAAAAAGAGATTAAATTTTGAGTGAGGAGCATGTTGGTTGGTTCTTCTCCAAGGATGCAGGCAAGAGGTGCTCGTAGATTCTCTAGTGAGCTGGTCTGCCACTGCCTATCCAAAATGTCTCTCAATGAGGGAATTTTGAAATAGGAGTGTTTTGACACTGGATACGATGTTTCTCTTTATCCCTCCTTCTTGATTAATAGATTTAAATGTTTTTCAAAAATGTTCTTTCGGCTAAGATGAGCTTGCGTCTGCAGAATGGGCAGGAATTCCAGGAGCTGACTCAGTGTCCCATTATTGCAAAAGTCCAAAAGGTTTTTAAATCGACTAGGCTGGGCTGTAGTCTATCTTGCTTCTCTGTGTTCTCCCTTGATGGCGAAGCTTAGCAGAGGCAGAGGATGGCTGGCACAGTGTTTCGCAGTGGTCCTCTCTGTATCATTGATCATGGGAGTAGTCAGAGGTATGGAGAAAGGAATGCGTGCTGCTCTGGGCAGGAAGTTGTGCCCATCTGTCAGAGCTGGCATGACTGTACATCTCCAGAGTTAGCTCTTTGAGGAAAATGATGTATAGGAGCACAGTGTGGACAGGATCACATGTTGTTTCACATTACACTAAGGCAATGGAAAATTGCCTACATGGTACCTTGGTGCTCTGCTGGAGGAATGCACGATTTGCGATGGAGTAGGCTGGCACATCCTTCTGGGGTCTGCCTTCTGGTTTCTCTTGTTGAAAGGTCTTGGCAGGTTGCTGTAGCTTCCCAAGGCGTGCAGCGAAGAATCCTTGTCTTAATATGTTAATTGGAGCGCTGGCATTGTTGTGGTTCTCGTCCTTTCGACCAGGATCTTGGAGCCCTGAGTGGCAGGGAGGGAGCAGCAGAGAGAACTGCTGCTGGGAGGACTTCAGGATGGAGCAAAGGGAACCTTGAAGGCTGTGGGGGCAGCTTAGAGGCGTCTGGGTATGGGGTAACAGTTCAAGGGCTGCTACAATAGCCAGTCTATTAATCCCTGCTGTCTGGAGTCCACGGACAGGATCTGTAAAGCAGGGAGTTAGCGCAAGGCTCCATAGGATGATTAGCCAGTGTACAAAACCTCAAGCTTCAAGGCTTGGTTCTGTAGTAGCCTGTCCACAACTCGTTTGGAGAGCAGGGAATTACCTTCTATTATTACCTTGCAATTTCTGCAGTGAAGGGGTGGGCTGAGGTAAGGTCTTGTCTCCTCTTAAGAGGTCAAAGGATGGCTTCAGCAGGCCATTAGGTAATGTGAAATTGGGACAAGCCCAGTCCAGTTGTCCTAAGTATGTGATAGCCCCATCAAGTCCATCCGGGTCGGTGGAGTCAACTGTGGATAGGATGGTGCAGAGCTAGACTGCGGTACCTTGTGTCCTAAGATAGGGTTCTTGAAGTTGGACTTTCACTGGAGTCATGTGTCCAAATTCAGGTAGAAGTGTGCACAAGAGGTACTTACAGGCTGCTGGTTGATGACCTTTGTTGCTGGGGTGATGTCAGTCATGGAACATAGCAGGATGTCTTCAGGGTACCTCCACGTGAAGGGCCGGATACCAAAATGCTTGGTATCTCTAAGTAGAATGGCTGCTTAAAGGCAATTTTTCTGTCTGTAGGCTGGAGAGATGTAGTAAGAAATGCAGTCCTTTGAATGCACAATCATTAGCTGGTAAGAGCTGGGAAGGAGACTCAGAGAAGGTAGATCACCGCTTGTAGATTTAGCTTAAATCTGTGACTCAGTAAACAAGAGGATTTGTGAGTTCCCTCCTCCTCTTAGCATCTAAATTAAGCCTTAATCAAAGATAAAAATTTGGCAAGAAAAAAACTGTTTTAAAAAGCAAAAGGGACATATCTAAATTAGAAAAAGAAAAGGTGCATTCTAAAGACTTGCCAGTAGAGGTCCCAAAAAGGGAAATGTTCTCTTGAGCATGTGCAGAGTTCCATTAGAAAAATAAGAAAAATGCATTTCCTGAAGTGTGCGGGTATGAAGAGAGTTCAAAGCCATTCTCCCTTTTGCTAAAGTTGTTTCTCAGTCCAGCGCAGGATATTCCGCGGTGCCCGCCTGTCCAGGTGTTTTGGAACTGCAAACTACAGCAGTTCTGAGTAGCTTCTTCCAGGGCTAGTGAATAGCTGATAGAAAGTTCAAAGGGTTGATTCTCTACTGTCTGGCGACGCTGTGGTTGGCAAATGCTAATGAGGCTTGGTTGCAGCTTAAAATTGTCTCAAGTAGAAAAACATGGTTATTCTCTGTGATGCAAGAAGGTTAGGCCAGGAAGTGGGTAGAATAGAGTTATAGCAAAAACAAAAGAGGCAGGATTTTTAATATGATAAAAACAATTCTGATCTGAGAGAAACTCGGATGGGGACGGTTTGAGGAAAAAAATTGCTGCGCTCAAAAAGCTGGGAAGCAGCAGTAAGGATGAATCCAAAAATGCATGCAGAAATTAAAAATCAAAAATACAATTTCTTTCGCCCATTGAAATGGTTTCTTGCAATGCGGGCCTGCGGTGTAAGGCTCTTCAGAGAGAGCGTGAGGTTTAAATTGCTTTTTCCAGATCCTGGGAGATTTGGGCGCAGGGTATGTGGAATCATTGCATTGATAGCAGTCTTTCTTGTTGGCAAGAGGTCTGAGAGATAAAATTTTACCCTTGGAAGCTTGATTTCCCGGCCTTACAACAGATTGGGAAGAGAGGGGCCCCATTTTTCCAGGACTGATTGAGGATGGCGCTGGATCTAGTTCTTGCTGCAAGGCAGGAGAGGCTTCCACTGATTCCAAGCCTAGGTCACTCAGGTGGTTACAGGCAGCTGTAGAATCTGGAATTATACCTTCATCTGGAGCAGCCATGTAGCAGTTGGGGGACATAGTGTCCATAAGGTCTCCTCGAGAGTCATCAGAGACTGGGTTGCATGCAACAGATGGAAGAGGAGACTGAGACTCTGGTAAATTGCTGCTAGAGAGCGCTGGAGGAGTAAGGTTTAATCTTGGATTTGATGGCGGTTGAGTAGAATTAGGACAGGTAGTCCCTTGATCTGGTTTGCCATTCTCTTCTAACTGAAGGGCAAACTGGCATAGTTGCCATGCCATCATAATTTCCGGCTTCACAGGGGGGCATGTTTTAAGTCTTTCTTCTAGATTTTGCCATGTGGCAATGTCTATTGAAGGAATATCGGGCCACCGTTTCGAAATTTTCTTGGCTAGCTTAGTCAATATCTTTGTTGGCATCAGTAATCCATGCTTTAGTAATAAAGAGTTAATTTCTCGCTCGTGGCGGGTAACATGCTTATTTTGTCCATTCCCCATCGCGATGGAACGGCAGAAAGAGAAAAGAAGAGAAGAAAAAATATAAGAAAAGTATATTTACTGCACTGGTGCGCGTGGGCTTTTTGCTCCGTTCCTGTAGCAAAAGGTGCAGGCCACGAGGTCCCTCCTTCAGACGCAGCGTGGACTTTCCGCTGGCACATTCGCCCTTGATGTCCCTTGGTGATGATCCTTCTTTGCAGCTTTGGATCTCTTTCCAATGGGTTCGGCCCCACGCTTGGGCTGCCAGCTGTGGCGTATCCGGCTTACGCCACGAAATGCGAGGGCTCCGGGGAATGGGGAACAACAGCAGCTTGCTGCAGCTCCTGAACGCCAGATGTTGCGAAAGTCTTCAAATTACCTGACTGGCCCAGATAATTTGGGAATCAGGCCCATGTGTTTGGCCTGACCCTGAGAGCTAGAAAATGGGGAGGGGGAGAGAAGAGGCAGGACGCAGAGATCAGCTGGAAGAGAGAGTTTATTTCTGTGCAGGGCTTTTTATATCCCCCACCAGAAGGCGGGGAAGGAAGTGACCTCAAGAGAAAATCCAAGTAGGTGATAGGTGGAGTCCATCAGCTGGGCAGGTCAGAAGTCCTTCTGATGTCATATCCTGTGGCAGGCAGGAAGAGAACAGGCTGTACTCTGCGTGCAGCATGTGGCCATCCTCCATTAAGCCCTTAGGCTATGAGTCCAGCCCCTGCTGGTGTTGAGTGTGCACTGCACGCTTGTAGAGACAGGGCGATTCCTTTTACTCTGAGGCTTGATGAATGGCAGGCTGAAGCCAGGAGAAAACCCATGCAAACCTTTGCGATTACTACATAGGGCTAGGGCTAGGGCTAGGGCTATGGTAGGGCGATGGGTTGGGCTAGGGCTAGAGACAGGGCTGAGCTAGCGCGAGGGTGAGGGTGAGGGTGAGGGCTAGGGCTTGGGCTTGGGCAATGGCTATGGCTATGGCTATGGCTAGGGCTATGGCTATGGCTATGGCTAGGGCTAGGGCTAGGGCTAGGGCTAGGGCTAGGGCTAGGGCTAGGGCTAGGGCTAGGGCTAGGGCTAGGGCTAGGGCTAGGGCTAGGGCTAGGGCTAGGGCTAGGGCTAGGGCTAGGGCTAGGGCTAGGGCTGGGGCTAGGGCTAGGGCTAGGGCTAGGGCTAGGGCTAGGGCTAGGGCTGGGGTTAGGGTTAGGGTTAGGGTTAGGGTTTGGTTTATGCCTAGGCCTAGTGCTACGACTAGGGATAGGGATAGGGCTAGAGTTAGGCTTAGGGCTTGGGCTTGGGCTTGGGCTGGGGTAAGGGTTAGGTTTAGGGCTAGGGATAAGAATAGGGTTAGGGTTAGGGTTAGGATTAGCATTTGCGTTAGTGCTAGCACTAGCACTAGGGCCTAGGGCTGGGCTAGGGTTAGGGTCAGGACGAGGACTAGGACGAGGACGAGGACAAAGACAACTTCCAGGGCTAGGGCTATGCTAGGCCTAGGCCGAGGGCTAGGGCTGGGGCTCCGGTTAGGGTTGGGGGTACGGCGAGGGCTAGGGCTAGGGCTAGGGTTAAACATAAGGTTAGGATTAGGCTAGGGTTAGTGCTAGTGCTATGGTTAGTGTTAGTGTTAGGGATAGGGTTACGGTTAGTATTAGGGTTAGGTTTAGGTTTAGGCTGAGGGTGAGGGAGGGGGAGAGGGAGAGGGAGAGGGAGAGGGAGAGGGAGTGGGAGAGGGAGAGGGAGAGGGAGAGGGAGAGGGTTAGGGTGAGGGTGAGGCTGAGGCTGAGGCTGAGGTCTAGGGCTAGGGCTAGGGCTAGGGCTAGGGCTGTGACTGGTCTAAGGTTAGGGTTTGGGTTAGGGTTAGGGTTAGGTTTAGGGCTAGGTCTAGGTCTAGGGCTATGGCTAGGGCTAGGGCTAGGGCTAGGCTTAGGGCTAAGTCTAGGGTTAGGGTTACGGTTAGGGCGACGGGTTGGGCTAGGGCTAGAGCCAGGGCTGAGCTAGCGTGAGGGTGAGGGTGAGGGTGAGGGTGAGGGCTGGGGCTAGGGCTAGGGCTAGGGCTAGGCTTAGGATTAGGGTTAGGGTTAGGGTTAGGGTTTGGTTTAGGTTTAGGCCTAGTGGTACGACTAGGGCTAGGGCTAGCGTTAGCCTTAGGGCTAGGGCTTGGGCTTGGGCTTGGGCTAGGGTTAGGGTTAGGGTTAGGGCTAGGGATAAGATTAGGGTTAGGGTTTGGGTTAGCGTTTGCGTTAGCGTTAGCGCTAGCACTAGAGCTAGGTCTGGGCTAGGGTTAGGGTTAGGACTAGGACTAGGACTAGGACTAGGACTAGGACTAGGACTAGGATTAGGGCTAGGGCTATTCTAGGCCTAGGCCGAGGGGTAGGGCTGGGGTAGGATTAGGGTTAGGGGTACGGCGAGGGCTAGGGCTAGGGCTAGGGTTAAGCTTAAGGATCGGATTGGGCTAGGGCTAGTGCTAGGGCTAGGGTTAGAGTTAGGGTTAGTGTTTTGGTTACTGTTAGGGTTATTGTTAGTGTTAGTGTTAGGTTTTAGGGCAAGGGTTAGTGCTAGGGCTGGGCTAAGGTTAGGGTTTGGGTGAGGGTGAGGGTGAGGGAGAGGGAGAGGGAGAGGGAGAGGGTGAGGGTGAGGGTGAGTGTTAGGGTGAGGGTGAGGGTTAGGGTTAGGGCTAGGGCTAGGGCTAGGGCTAGGGCTAGGGCTAGGCTTAAGGCTAGGCTTAGGGCTAGGGCTAGTGTTATGGTTAGGATTAGGGCGACAGGTTGGGCTAGGGCTAGAGCCAGGCCTGAGCTAGCGTGAGGGTGAGGGCCAGGGCTAGGGTAAGGATTAGGCCTAGGCCTAGGCCTAGTACTACGACTATGGCTATGGCTAAAACTCGGTGGACGGCTCGGGCTCGGGCTCGGGCTAGGATTATGTGTAGGACTAGGGTTTGGGTTAGATCTATTGCTAGGACTAGGGCCAGGCCAGGGCTAGGGTGAGGGTGATTGTGAAGGTGAGGGTTAGTGTTAGGGCTAGGGCTAGGATTAGGGCTAGGGCTAGAGCTAGGGGTAGGGTAGGGGTAGGGGTAGGGGTAGGGGTAGGGGTAGGGGTAGGGGTAGGGGTAGGGGTAGGGGTAGGGGTAGGGTTATTGTTAGGGTTAGGGTTAGGGTTAGGGTTAGGGTTAGGGTTAGGGTTAAGGTTCAGGCAAGGTTAGGCTTAGGGTTAGGGTTACGTTTAGGGTTACAGGAAGGGTTAGGCCTAGGCCTAGGCCTAAGCATAGTGCTACGAGTAGGGGTAGGGCTATGGCTAGGGTCAGGACCAGGGCTAATGCTAGTGCTATGGCTATGGCTAGGGCTGGGTTAAGGTGAGGTTTTGGGTTAGGGTTAGGGTAAGTGTGAAGGTGAGGGAGAGGGTTAGAGTGAGGGTTTGGGCTAGGGCTAGGGCTATGGCTGGGCTAAGGTTAGGGTTTGGGTTAGGTTTAAAGTTAGGGTTAGGGTTAGGGTTCGGGCTACGGCTAGGGCTAGAGTAAGGGCTAGGGCTAGGGCTAGGGCTAGGGCTAGGGCTAGGGCTAGGGCTAGGGCTAGGGCTACGGCTAGGCTTAGGGCTAGGACTATTGTTAGGGATAGGGTTAGGTCTATGGGTTGGGCTAGGGCTAGAGCCAGGGCTGAGCTAGTGCAAACGCTCACCCTAACTTTAACCCTAACCGTAATCTTCTCCCTAGCCGTAGCACTACCCCTACCCCTAGCCCAAGCCCAAGCCCTAGCCCTAGTCATAAGCCTAGCCCTAGCCCTAGCCCTAGCCCTAGCCCTAGCCTTATCCCAAGCCATGGTCCTAGGCCTTGCCCTGATCGGAGCCAGAGCCAGAGCCCTAAACCAAACCCCAGCTCTAGCCCTATTCCTATTCCTATTCCTATTCCTATTCCTATTCCTATTCCTATTCCTATTCCTATTCCTAGTCCTAGTCCTAGTCCTAGTCCTAGTCCTAGTCCTAGTCCTAGTCCTAATCCTAGCCCTAACCCTAACCCTAACACTAAGATTAACACTAACCCTAACCCAAGCCGTAGCCCTAAGCATAAGCCTAAACCTAGCCCGAACCCTAACACAAACCCTAACCCTAGCCGTAAGCCCTAGCACTAGCCGTAGCCGAAGCCGTAGCCATAACCCTACCCCTACCCCTACCTCTACCACAAACCCCTACCTCTAACCCAAACCCAAACCCTAGCTCTAACCCTATTCCTAATCCTAAGCCTAGACGTAGCCCTAGCCTTAGCCCTAGCCCTAACCCTAGCTCTAGCCCTAGCCCTAGCCCTAGCCCTAGCCCTTGCCCTAGCCCTAGCCCTAGCCCTACCCTAATTCTAAACCGAACCCGAACCCTAACGCCAACCCACCGCAGGCCCTAGCCATAGCCTTAGCTCTAAAGGTAACCCTATCCCTAGCCCTTGCCCGAGCCATAAGCCTAACCCTAGCCGTAGCCCTAGTCCTAGCCCTAACACTAACACTAACACTAACGCTCACCTTCACCCTCACCCTCACCTAGCCCTGCCCTGGCCCTAGCCATAGAAATAGCCCTAACCCTAACCCTAGCCCTAAGCCTACGCGTAAGCCTAATCCTAGCCCAAGCCCGAGCCCTATCCCTATCCCTAGTCGTAGCACTAGTCCTAGACCTAAACCAAATCCTAGCCCTAGCCCTAGCCCTAGCCATAGCCATAGCCATAGCTCTACACTACACCTAGCCCTAGCCCTAGCCCAAGCCCTCACACTCACACTCACACTCATGCTAGCTGAGCCCTGGCTCTAGCCCTAGCCCAACCTGTAGCCCTAACCCTAACACTAACCCTAGCCCTAGCCCTACCCACAGCCTAGCCCTAGCCCTAGCCCTAGCCCTTGCCCTAGCCCTAGCCCTAGCCCTAGCCCTAGCCCTAGCCCTTACGCTAATCCTAGCCCTAGGCCTACCACTACCCCTAACTCTAACCCGAAGCCTAACACTTACCCTAACCCTAAGCATAAACCTAACCCACGCCAGGCCCTTGCCATAGCCATAACTCTAATGGTAACCCAAGCCTGAGCCGTAAGCCTAACCCGAGCCGTAGCCCTAGCCCTAGCCCTAGCCCTACCCTAACACTAACACTAACCCTCACTTTCACCATAGCCCTGCCCTCGCCATCGCCGTAGAAATAGCCCTAATCCTAATCCTACCCCTAAGTATAATCCTAGCCCTAGCCTGAGCCCGAGCCCGAAACCTACCCCGAGCTTGAGCTTGAGCACGAGCATGAGCCCTTGCCCTAGCCCTAGTTGTAGCACTAGTCGTAGGCCTAAACAAAACCCTAACCCTAAACCTAACCCTAACACTAACACTAACCCTAACACTAACACTAACCCTGGCCCTAGCCATACCCATACCCATAGCCCTAAGCCTAGCCATCACCCTGACCCTGACCCTGACCCTGACCCTGACCCTGACCCTGACCCTCAACCTACAACTAACCCTAACCATAACCCAATCCCCAAACTTAGCGCAGCGCGAGCCCGAGCCCAATCACAAGCACTAGCACTAGCACTAGCACTAGCCGCAGCCCTAGCCCTAGCCCTATCCCTAACCCGAGCCCTAACCCTAACCCTAACACTAGCTCAGCCCTGGCCCTAGCCCTAGCCCTAGCCCTTACGCTAATCCTAGCCCTAGGCCTACCACTAACCCTAACTCTAACCCGAAGCCTAACACTTACCCTAACCCTAAGCATAAACCTAACCCACGCCAGGCCCTTGCCATAGCCATAACTCTAATGGTAACCCAAGCCCGAGCCCGAGCCCGAGCCGTAAGCCTAACCCGAGCCGTAGCCCTAGCCCTAGCCCTAGCCCTAGCCCTAGCCCTAGCCCTAACACTAACCCTCACCTTCACCATAGCCCTGCCCTCGCCATCGCCGTAGAAATAGCCTTAATCCTAAACCTACCCCTAAGTATAATCCTAGCCCTAGCCTGAGCCCGAGCCCGAGACCTACCCCGAGCTTGAGCTTGAGCACGAGCATGAGCCCTTGCCCTAGCCCTAGTTGTAGCACTAGTCGTAGGCCTAAACAAAACCCTAACCCTAACCCTAACCCTAACCCTAACCCTAACACTAACCCTAACACTAACCCTGGCCCTAGCCATACCCATAGCCATAGCCCTAAGCCTAGCCATCACCCTGACCCTGACCCTGACCCTGACCCTGACCCTGACCCTGACCCTGACCCTACAACTAACCCTAACCATAACCCAATCCCCAAACTTAGCCCAGCGCGAGCCCGAGCCCGATCACTAGCACTAGCACTAGCACTAGCCGCAGCCCTAGCCCTAGCCCTATCCCTAACCCGAGCCCTAACCCTAACACTAGCTCAGCCCTGGCTCTAGCCCTAGCCCATCCCGTAGCCCTAACCCTATCCCTAACAATAGTCCTAGCCCTAAGCCTAGCCCTAGCTCTAGCCCTAGCCCTAGTCCTAGCCCTAGCCCTAGCCCTAGCCCTAGCCCTAGTCCTAGTCCGAAACCTTACCCTAGTCCAGCCCTAGCCCTAGTGCTAGCCCTAGCCCTAGCCCTAGCCTTATCCCAAACCATGGCCCTAGGCCTTGCCCTGATCCTAGCCCGAGCCAGAGCCCTAAACCAAACCCCAGCTCTAGCCCTATTCCTATTCCTATTCCTATTCCTATTCCTATTCCTATTCCTATTCCTATTCCTATTCCTAGTCCTAGGCCTATTCCTATTCCTATTCCTATTCCTAGTCCTAATCCTAGCCCTAACCCTAACCCTAACACTAAGACTAACACTAACCCTAACCCAAGACGTACCCCTAAGCATAAGCCTAAACCTAGCCCGAACCCTAGCCCGAACCCTAATACAAACCCTAACCCTAGCCGTAAGCCCTAGCACTAGCCGTAGCCGTAGCCGTAGCCATAACCCTACCCCTACCCCTACCCCTACCCCTACCCCTACCCCTACCCCAACCCAACCCAACCCAACCCAACCCAACCCCTACCCCAACCCCTACGCCTACCCCTACCTCTAACCCAAACCCAAACCCTAGCTCTAACCCTATTCCTAATCGTAATCCAAAGCCTAGACGTAGCCCTAGCCTTAGCCCTAGCGCTAACCCTAGCTCTAGCCCTAGCCCTAGCCCTAGCCCTAGCCCTAGCCCTAGCCCTAGCCCTAGCCCTAGCCCTTGCCCTAGCCCTAACCCTAGCCCTACCATAACTCTAAACCGAACCCGAACCCTAACCCGAACCCTAACGCCAACCCACCGCAGGCCCTAGCCATAGCCTTAGCTCTAAAGGTAACCCTATCCCTAGCCCTTGCCCGAGCCATAAGCCTAACCCTAGCCGTAGCCCTAGTCCTAGCCCTAACACTAACACTAACACTAACACTAACGCTCACCTTCACCCCCACCTAGCCCTGCCCTGGCCCTAGCCATAGAAATAGACCTAACCCTAACCCTAGCCCTAAGCCTACGCGTAAGCCTAATCCTAGCCGAACCCCGAGCCCTACCCCTAGCCCTAGTCGTAGCACTAGTCCTAGACCTAAACCAAATCCTAGCCCTAGCCATAGCCATAGCCATAGCCATAGCCATAGCTCTACACTACACCTAGCCCTAGCCCAAGCCCTCACACTCACACTCATGGTAGCTGAGCCCTGGCTCTAGCCCTAGCCCAACCTGTAGCCCTAACCCTAACACTAACCCTAGCCCTACCCACAGCCTAGCCCTAGCCCTAGCCCTAGCCCTAGCCCTTGCCCTAGCCCTAGCCCTAGCCCTAGCCCTAGCCCTAGCCCTAGCCCTTACGCTAATCCTAGCCCTAGGCCTACCACTAACCCTAACTCTAACCCGAAGCCTAACACTTACCCTAACCCTAAGCATAAACCTAACCCACGCCAGGCCCTTGCCATAGCCATAACTCTAACGGTAACCCAAGCCCGAGCCCGAGCCGTAAGCCTAACCCTAGCCGTAGCCCTAGCCTTAGCCCTAGCCCTAGCCCTAGCCCTAACACTAACACTAACCCTCAACTTCACCATAGCCCTGCCCTCACCATTGCCGTAGAAATAGCCCTAATCCTAATCCTACCCCTAAGCATAATCCTAGCCCTAGCCCTAGCCTGAGCCCGAGCCCGAGACCTACCCCGAGCTTGAGCTTGAGCACGAGCACGAGCCCTTGCCCTAGCCCTAGTTGTAGCACTAGTCGTAGGCCTAAACAAAACCCTAACCCTAACCCTAACCCTAACACTAACACTAACCCTGGCCCTAGCCAGAGCCAGAGCCAGAGCCAGAGCCAGAGCCCTAGGCCTAGCCATCACCCTGACCCTGACCCTGACCCTGACCCTCACCCTACAACTAACCCTAACCATAACCCAATCCCCAAACTTACCCCAGCGCGAGCCCGAGCCCGATCACTAGCACTAGCACTAGCACTAGCACTAGCCGCAGCCCTATCCCTATCCCTATCCCTAACCCGAGCACTAACCCTAACCCTAACACTAGCTCAGCCCTGGCTCTAGCCCTAGCCCATCCCGTAGCCCTAACCCTATCCCTAACAATAGTACTAGCCCTAAGGCTAGCCCTAGCCCTAGCCCTAGCCCTAGCCCTAGCCCTAGCCCTTGCCCTAGCCCTAGCCGTAGCCCTAACCCTAACCCTAACCTTAAACCTAACCCAAACCCTAAACTTAGCCCAGCCCTAGCCCTAGCCCTAGCCCTAACCCTCACTCTAACCCTCTTCCTCACCTTCACACTAACCCTAACCATAACCCAAAACCTCACCTTAACCCAGCCATAGCCATAGCACTAGCATTAGCCCTGGTCCTGACCCTAGCCATAGCCCTAGCCCTACTCGTAGCACTAGGCTTAGGCCTAGGCCTAGGCCTAACCCTTCCTGTAACCCTAAACGTAACCCTAACCCTACGCCTAACCTTGCCCGAACCTTAACCCTAACCCTAACCCTAACCCTAACCCTAACCCTAACCCTAACCCTAACCCTAACCCTAACCCTAACCCTAACCCTAACCCTAACACTAACACTAACACTAACCCTAGCCCTAGCCTTGGCCCTAGCCCGAGCCCGAGCCCGAGCCCGAGCCCGAGCCCTAACCGTAACCCAATCCCCAAACTTAGCCCAGCGCGAGCCCGAGCCCGAGCCCTAGCACTAGCACTAGCCCTACCCTAGCCCTAACCCTAACGCGATCCCTAACCTTAAACCAATCCCCAACTTAGCCCAGCGCGAGCCCTATCCCTATCCCTAGCCCTAGCCCTAGCCTTGCCCTACCCTAACCTTAACCCCAACCCTAACCCTTACCCTAACCCTAACCCTAACCCTAACCCTAACCCTAACCCTAACCATAAACCTAACCCACGCCAGGCCCTAGCCATAGCCATAACTCTAATGGTAACCCGAGCCCGAGCCCGAGCTCGAGCTGTAAGCCTAACCCTAGCCGTAGCCCTACCCCTACCCCAAGCCCTACCCCAAGCTCGAGCTTGAGCACGAGCACGAGCCCTAGCCCTAGCCCTAGTTGTAGCACTATTCCTAGGCCTAAACAAAACCCTAACCCTAACCCTAGCCCTAGCCATAGCCATAGCCATAGCCATAGCCCTAGGCATAGCCATCACACTGACCCTGACCCTGACCCTGACCCTGACCCTGACCCTGACCCTGACCCTCACCCTCACCCTCACCCTAACCCTAACCCAATCCCCAAACTTAGCCCAGCGCGAGCCCGAGCCCGAGCCCGAGCCATAGCCCTAGCTCTAGCCCTAGCCCTAACCCGAGCCCTAACCCTAACCCTAACACTAGGGCTAGGGCTATGGCTAGCGTCAGGGCTTGGGCTAGGCCTAGGGCTGCGGCTAGGGCTAGGACTAGGCCTAGTGCTAGTGCTAGTGGTAGGGCTCGGGCTGGGCTAAGGTTAGGGTTTGTGTTAGGGTTAGGGTTAGGGTTAGGTTTAGGATTAGGGTTAGGGTTAGGGTAAGGGTTACGGTTAGGGTTAGGGATAGGGTTAGGGTTAGGGTTAGGGTTAGGGTTAGGGGTAGGGGTAGGGGTAGGGGTAGGGGTAGGGGTAGGGCCAGGGTTATGGCTATGGGTAGGCTTAGGACTAGGGCTAGGGTTCGTGTTATTGTTACGGTCAGTGCGACGGGTTGGGCTAGGGTTAGAGCCAGGGCTGAGCTAGCGTGAGGGTGAGGGTAAGGGTGAGGGTGAGGGCTAGGGCTAGGGCTAGGGCTAGGGCTAGGGCTAGGGCTAGGGTTAGGTAAGGGTTTGGTTTAGGCCTAGGCATAGTGCTACGACTAAGGATAGGGATAGGGCTAGGGTTAGGCTTAGGGCTAGGGCTTGGGTTGTGCTAGGGTTAGGGTTAGGTTTAGGGCTAGGGATAAGAGTAGGGTTAGTGCTAGGGCAAGGGCTAGGGCTAGGGCTAGGGCTAGGGCTAAGGCTAGGCTTAGGCTTAGGCTTAGGAATAGGAATAGGAATAGGGCTAGGACTAGGGTTTGTGTAAGGGCTAGGGCTAGGGCTAGGGGTAGCGTCAGGGCTTGGGGTAGGCCTAAAGCTGCGTCTAGGGCTAGGACTAGGCCTAGTGCTAGTGCTAGTGGTAGGCCTCGGGCTATACTTAACCATAACACAAACCCTAACAAAGCCTAGCTCTAACCCTAGCCCTAGCCCTAGCTCTAGCTCTAGCCCTAGCCCTAGCCTTAGCCCTAGCCCTAGCCCTAGCCCTAGCCCTAGCCCTAGCCCTAGCCCTAGCCCGAGCCCGAGCCCTAGCCCTAACGCTAACGCTAACGCTAACGCTAACGCTAACCCTAACCCTAACCCTTACCCTAACCCTAACCCTAAACCTAACCCTATCCCTAACCCTAGCCCTAGCCCTAGCCCTAGCCCTGACACTAAACCTCACCTTCACCCTAGCCCAAGCCCTACCCCTACCACTAACACTAACCCTCAACTTCACCCTCACTCTCAACCTAGCCCTCGCCTGGCCCTAGTCCTAGCAATAGATCTAACCCTAACCCTAGCGCTACACCTAATCTTAGCCCTAGCCCTCGCCCTCGCCCTCGCCCTAGCCGAAGCCCTAGCCCTAGCCCTAGCCCTAGCTCTAGCCCTAGTCCTAGTCCTAAAGCTTACCCTAGCCCAGCCCTAACCCTAATCTTATCCCTAGCCCTAGCCCTAACCCTAACCCTAGCCCAAGCCCAAGCCCTAGCCCTAGCCCTAGCCATAAGCCTAGCCCTAGCCCTAGCCCTAGCCTTAGCCCGAGCCATGGCCCTAGGCCTTGCCCTGATCCTAGCCCGAGCTATAGCCCTAACCCAAACCCTAGCTCTAGCCCTATTCCTATTCCTATTCCTAGTCCTAAACCTAGCCCTCGCCCTAGCTCTAGCCCTAGCTTTGGACCTAACCCTAACCCTATCCCTAACACTAAGACTAACACTAACCCTAACCCAAGTCGTAGCCCTAAGCATAAGCCTAAACCTAGCCCGAACCCTAACACAAACCCGAACCCTAGCCCTAGCCCTAGCACTAGGACTAGCCTTAGCCTTATCCGTAGCCATAACCCTACCTCTACCCCTACCCCTACCCCAACCCTACCCCTACCCCAACCCCTACCCCTACCCCTACCCCTACCCCTACCCCTACCCCTACCCCTACCCCTACCCCTACCCCTACCCCTACCCCTACCCCTACCCCTACCCCTACCCCTACCCCTACCCCTACCCCTACCTCTAACCCAAACCCAAACCCTAGCTCTAGCCCTATTCCTAGTCCTAATCCTAATCCTAAGATTAGCCCTAGCCCTAGCCCTAGCCCTAGCCCTAGCCCTAGTCCTAGCCCTAGTCCTAGCCCTAGCCCTAGCCCTTGGCCGAGCCCTAGCCCTAGCCCTACCCCTAGCCCAAGCCTTAGGCCTAGCCCTAGCCCTAGCCCTAGCCCTAGCCCTAGCCCTAGCCTTAACCCTAATTCTAAACCGAACCCGAGCCTGAACCCGAACCCTAACGCTAACCCACAAAATGCCCTAGCCATATCCTTAGATCTAAAGATAACCCTATCCCTAGCCCTTGCCTGAGCCATAAGCCTAATCCTAGCCGTAGCCCTAGTCCTAGCCCTAACACTAACACTAACACTAACAATCTCCTTGACCCTCACCCTCACCTAGCCCTGCCATGGCCCTAGCCATAGAAATAGCCCTATCCCTAACCCTAGCCCTAAGCCTACGCCTACGCCTAAGCCTAATCCTAGCTCAAGCCCAAGCTCGAGCCCGAGCCTGAGCCCGAGCCCGAGCCCGAGCCCTATCCCTAGCCCTAGTCGTAGCACTTGGCCTAGGCCTAAACCAAATCCTAGCCCTAGCCCTAGCCCTACCCGTAGCCCTAGGCATAGCTCTATACAACACCTAGCCCTAGCCCTAGCCCTAGCTCTAGCCCTAGCCCTAGCCCTAGCGCTAGCGCTAGCCCTAGCCCTAGCCCTAGCCCTAGCCCTAGCCCTAGCCCTAGCCCTAGCCCTAGCCCTAGCCCTAGCCCTAGCCCTAGCCCTAGAACTAGCCCTAGAACTAGCCCTAGCCCTTGGCCTAGCCCTAGCCCTAGCCCTAGCCTTAGGCCTAGCCCTAGCCCTAGCCCTAACCCTAACTCTAAACCGAACCCGAACCCGAACCCGAACCCTAACGCTAACCCACCGCATGCCCTAGCCATAGCCATAGATCTAAAGGTAACCCTAGCCCAAGCCCTTGCCCGAGCCATAAGCCTAACCCTAGCCGTAGCCCTAGTCCTAGCCCTAACACTAACACTAACACTAACAATCACCTTCTCCCTCACCCTCACCTAGCCCTGCCCTGGCCCTAGCCGTAGCTCTAGCCCTAACCCTAACCCTAACCCTAACCCTAACGCAACCCCTAACCTTAGCCCAGCCCGAGCCCTACCACGAGCACTAGCACTAGGCCTAGTCCTAGCCCTAGCCGCAGCCCTAGGCCTAGCCCAAGCCCTGACGCTAGCCCTAGCCCTAGCCTAGCCCTAGTGTTAGGGTTAGGGTTAGGGCTCGGGTTCGGGTTAGGGCTAGGGCTAGGGCTAGGTCTAGGTCTGCGGCTACGGCTAGTCCTAGTGCTAGTGCTAATGCTAGGGCTCAGGCTCGCGCTCGCGCTGGGCTAAGTTTGGAGATTGGGTTAGGGTGAGGGTGAGGGTGAGGGTGAGGGTGAGGGTGAGGGTCAGGGTCAGGGTCAGGGTCAGGGTGATGGCTATGCCTAGGGCTATGGCTATGGCTAGGGCTATGGCTAGGGTTAGGGTTAGGGTTTTGTTTAGGCCTAGGACTAGTGCTACAAATAGGGCTAGGGCTAGGGCTAGGGCTACGGCTCATCCTCGTGCTCAAGCTTGAGCTCGGGGTAGGGCTCGGGGTAGGGGTAGGTCTACGGCTAGGGCTAGGATTACGCTTAGGGCTAGGGTTAGGATTAGGGCTATATCTACGGCAATGGCGAGGGCAGGGCTAGGGTGAAGGTGAGGGTTAGTGTTACTGTTAGGGCTAGGGCTAGAGCTACAGCTAGGGCTACGGCTAGGGTTAGGCTTACGGCTAGGGCTAGGGCTCGGGCTCGGGTTACCATTAGAGTTATGGCTATGGCTAGGGCTACAGCTAGGGCTACGGCTAGGGTTAGGCTTACGGCTCGGGCTCGGGCTCGGGCTCGGGTTACCATTAGAGTTATGGCTATGGCTAGGGCCTGGCGTGTGTTAGGTTTATGGTTAGGGTTAGGGTAAGGGTTAGGGTTAGGGTTAGGGTAGGGCAAGCCTAGGGCTAGGGCTAGGGCTAGGGCTCGCGCTGGGCTAAGTTTGGGGATTGGGTTAGGGTTAGGGCTCGGGTTAGGGGTAGGGCTAGGGTAGGGCTAGTGCTAGTGCTAGGGCTCGGGCTTGGGCTCGCACTGGGCTAAGTTTGGGGATTGGGTTAGGGTTAGGGCTCGGGTTAGGGCTAGGGCTAGGGCTAGGGCTAGGGCTAGGGCTAGGGCTAGGGCTAGGGCTAGGGCTAGGGCTAGGGCTAGGGCTAGGGCTAGGGCTAGGGCTAGGGCTAGGGCTAGGGCTAGGGCTAGGGCTAGGGCTATGGTAGGGCGATGGGTTGGGCTAGGGCTAGAGACAGGGCTGAGCTAGCGCAAGGGTGAGGGTGAGGGTGAGGGTGAGGGTGAGGGCTAGGGCTTGGGCTTGGGCTATGGATAGGGCGAGGGCTAGGGCTAGGGCTAGGGCGAGGGCTAGGGCGAGGGCGAGGGCTAGGGCTAGGGCTAGGGCTAGGGCTGGGGTTAGGGTTAGGGTTAGGGTTAGGGTTAGGGTTAGGGTTTGGTTTATGCCTAGGCCTAGTGCTACGACTAGGGATAGGGATAGGGCTAGAGTTAGGCTTAGGGCTTGGGCTGGGGCTGGGGCTGGGGTAAGGGTTAGGTTTAGGGCTAGGGATAAGAATAGGGTTAGGGTTAGGGTTAGGGTTAGCATTTGCGTTAGTGCTAGCACTAGCACTAGGGCTAGGGCTGGGCTTGGGTTAGGGTTAGGACGAGGACGAGGACGAGGACGAGGACGAGGACAAATACTACTTCCAGGGCTAGGGCTATGCTAGGCCTAGGCCGAGGGCTAGGGCTGGGGCTCCGGTTAGGGTTGGGGGTACGGCGAGGGCTAGGGCTAGGGCTAGGGCTAGGGTTAAACTTAAGGTTAGGATTAGGCTAGGGCTAGTGCTAGTGCTATGGTTAGTGTTAGTGTTAGGGATAGGGTTACGGTTAGTATTAGGGTTAGGGTTAGGTTTAGGCTGAGGGTGAGGGAGGGGGAGAGGGAGAGGGAGAGGGAGAGGGAGAGGGAGAGGGAGAGGGTTAGGGTGAGGCTGAGGCTGAGGCTGAGGCTGAGGTCTAGGGCTAGGGCTATGGCTAGGGCTGTGACTGGTCTAAGGTTAGGGTTTGGGTTAGGGTTAGAGTTAGGGTTAGGGTTAGGTTTAGGGCTAGGTCTAGGTCTAGGTCTAGGGCTAGGGCTAGGGCTAGGGCTAGGGCTAGGGCTAGGGCTAGGCTTAGGGCTTAGTCTAGGGTTAGGGTTACGGTTAGGGCGACGGGTTGGGCTAGGGCTAGAGCCAGGGCTGAGCTAGCGTGAGGGTGAGGGTGAGGGTGAGGGTGAGGGTGAGGGTGAGGGCTGGGGCTAGGGCTAGGGCTAGGGCTAGGGCTAGGCTTAGGATTAGGGTTAGGGTTAGGGTTTGGTTTAGGTTTAGGCCTAGTGGTACGACTAGGGCTAGGGCTAGCGTTAGCCTTAGGGCTAGGGCTTGGGCGTGGGCTTGGGCTAGGTTTAGGGTTAGGGTTAGGGCTAGGGATAAGATTAGGGTTAGGGTTTGGGTTAGCGTTTGCGTTAGCGCTAGCACTAGAGCTAGGGCTGGGCTAGGGCTAGGGTTAGAGTTAGGGTTAGTGTATTGGTTACTGTTAGGGTTATTGTTAGTGTTTGTGTTAGGTTTTAGGGCAAGGGTTAGTGCTAGGGCAGGGCTAAGGTTAGGGTTTGGGTGAGGGAGAGGGAGAGGGAGAGGGAGAGGGAGAGGGAGAGGGAGAGGGAAAGGGAGAGGGAGAGGGTTAGGGTGAGGGTGAGTGTTAGGGTGAGGGTGAGGGTTAGGGTTAGGGCTAGGGCTAGGGCTAGGGCTAGGCTTAAGGCTAGGCTTAGGGCTAGGGCTAGTGTTATGGTTAGGATTAGGGCGACAGGTTGGGCTAGGGCTAGAGCCAGGCCTGAGCTAGCGTGAGGGTGAGGGCCAGGGCTAGGGTAAGGATTAGGCCTAGGCCTAGGCCTAGTACTATGACTATGGCTATGGCTAACACTCGGTGGACGGCTCGGGCTCGGGCTCGGGCTAGGATTAGGGGTAGGACTAGGATTAGGGTTAGATCTATTGCTAGGACTAGGGCCAGGCCAGGGCTAGGGTGAGGGTGATTGTGAAGGTGAGGGTTAGTGTTAGGGCTAGGGCTAGGGCTAGGATTAGGGCTAGGGCTAGAGCTAGGGGTAGGGTAGGGGTAGGGGTAGGGGTAGGGGTAGGGGTAGGGGTAGGGGTAGGGGTAGGGTTATTGTTAGAGTTAGGGTTAGGGTTAGGGTTAGGGTTAGGGTTAAGGTTCGGGCAAGGTTAGGCTTAGGGTTAGGGTTACGTTTAGGGTTACAGGAAGGGTTAGGCCTAGGCCTAGGCCTAAGCCTAGTGCTACGAGTAGGGCTAGGGCTATGGCTAGGGTCAGGACCAGGGCTAATGCTAGTGCTATGGCTATGGCTAGGGCTGGGTTAAGGGAGGTTTTGGGTTAGGGTTAGGGTTAGTGTGAAGGTGAGGGAGAGGGTTAGAGTGAGGGTTTGGGCTAGGGCTAGGGCTATGGCTGGGCTAAGGTTAGGGTTTGGGTTAGGTTTAAGGTTAGGGTTAGGGTTCGGGCTACGGCTAGGGCTAGAGTAAGGGCTAGGGCTAGGGCTAGGGCTAGGGCTACGGCTAGGGCTAGGGCTAGGGCTACGTCTAGGCTTAGGGCTAGGACTATTGTTAGGGATAGGGTTAGGTCTATGGGTTGGGCTAGGGCTAGAGCCAGGGCTGAGCTAGTGTTAGGGTTAGGGTTAGGGCTCGGGTTAGGGTTAGGGTTAGGGTTAGGGCTAGGGCTAGGGCTAGGGCTAGGGCTAGGGCTGCGGCTAGTGCTAGTGCTAGTGCTAGTGCTAGTGCTAGTGCTAGTGCTAGTGCTAGTGCTTGGGCTCGGGCTCGCGCCGGGCTCAGTTTGGGGATTGGGTTAGGGTGAGGGTGAGGGTGAGGGTGAGGGTGAGGGTGAGGGTCAGGGTCAGGGTCAGTGTCAGGGTCAGCGTGATGGCTAGGCCTAGGGCTATGGCTCTGGCTATGGCTCTGGCTAGGGCCAGGGTTAGTGTTAGGGTTAGGGTTAGGGTTAGGGTTAGGGTTAGGGTTAGGGTTTTGTTTAGGCCTACGACTAGTGCTACAACTAGGGCTAGGGCAAGGGCTCGTGCTCGTGCTCAAGCTCAAGCTCGGGGTAGGTCTCGGGCTCGGACTCAGGCTAGGGCTAGGGCTAGGATTATGCTTAGTGGTAGGATTAGGATTAGGGCTATTTCTACGGCGATGGCGAGGGCAGGGCTATGGTGAAGTTGAGGGTTAGTGTTAGTGTTAGGGCTAGGGCTAGGGCTAGGGTTAGGCTTACGGCTCGGGCTCGGGCTCGGGCTTGGGTTACCATTAGAGTTATGGCTATCGCAAGGGCCTGGCGTGGGTTAGGTTTATGCTTAGGGTTAGGGTAAGTGTTAGGCTTCGGGTTAGAGTTAGGGTTAGTGGTAGGCCTAGGGCTAGGATTAGCGTAAGGGCTAGGGCTAGGGCTAGGGCTAGGGCTAGGGCAAGGGCTAGGGCTAGGGCTAGGCTGTGGGTAGGGCTAGGTCTAGGGTTAGTGTTAGGGTTAGGGCTACAGGTTGGGCTAGGTCTAGAGCCAGGGCTCAGCTAGCATGAGTGTGAGTGTGAGGGCTTGGGCTAGGGCTAGGTGTAGTGTAGAGCTATGGCTATGGCTATGGCTACTGCTAGGGCTAGGGCTAGGATTTGGTTTAGGTCTAGGACTAGTGCTACGACTAGGGCTAGGGATAGGGCTCGGGGTTGGGCTAGGATTAGGCTTACGCGTAGGCTTAGGGCTAGGGTTAGGGTTAGGGCTATTTCTATGGCTAGGGCCAGGGCAGGGCTAGGTGAGGGTGAGGGTGAAGGTGAGCGTTAGTGTTAGTGTTAGTGTTAGTGTTAGGGCTAGGACTAGGGCTACGGCTAGGGTTAGGCTTATGGCTCGGGCAAGGGCTAGGGATAGGGTTACCTTTAGAGCTAAGGCTATGGCTAGGGCCTGCGGTGGGTTGGCGTTAGGGTTCGGGTTCGGGTTAGGTTTCGGTTTAGAGTTAGGGTAGGGCTAGGGCTAGGGCTAGGGCAAGGGCTAGGGCTAGGGCTAGGGCTAGAGCTAGGGTTAGGGCTAAGGCTAAGGCTAGGGCTACGTCTAGGCTTTGGATTAGGATTAGGAATAGGGTTAGAGCTTGGGTTTGGGTTTGGGTTAGAGGTAGGGGTAGGGGTAGGGGTTGGGGTAGGGGTTGGGTTGGGTTGGGTTGGGTTGGGTTGGGGTAGGGGTAGGGGTAGGGGTAAAGGTAGGGGTAGGGGTAGGGTTATGGCTACGGCTTCGGCTACGGCTAGTGCTAGGGCTAGGGCTAGGGCTAGGGCAAGGGCTAGGGCTAGGGCTAGGGCTAGAGCTAGGGTTAGGGCTTGGGCTAAGGCTAGGGCTACGTCTAGGCTTAGGATTAGGATTAGGAATAGGTTTAGAGCTAGGGTTTGGGTTTGGGTTAGAGGTAGGGGTAGGGGTAGGGGTAGGGGTAGGGGTAGGGTTATGGCTACGGCTTTGGCTACTGCTAGTGCTAGGGCTTACGGCTAGGGTTAGGGTTTGTGTTAGGGTTCGGGCTAGGGTTCGGGCTAGGTTTAGGCTTATGCTTAGGGCTACGGCTTGGGTTAGGGTTAGTGTTAATCTTAGTGTTAGCGTTAGGGTTAGGGCTAGGATTAGGACTAGGACTAGGACTAGGAATAGGACTAGGACTAGGACTAGGAATAGGAATAGGAATAGGAATAGGAATAGGAATAGGGATAGGAATAGGAATAGGAATAGGAATAGGAATAGGAATAGGAATAGGAATAGGAATAGGAATAGGAATAGGAATAGGAATAGGGCTAGAGCTGGGGTTTGGTTTAGGGCTCTGGCTCGGGCTTCGATCAGGGCAAGGCCTAGGACCATGGCTCGGGATAAGGCTAGGGCTAGGGCTAGGGCTAGGGCTAGGGCTAGGGCTAGGGCTAGGGCTAGGGCTAGGGCTAGGGCTAGGGCTAGGGCTAGGGCTAGGGCTAGGGCTTGGGCTTGGGCTAGGGGTAGGGGTAGTGCTACAGCTAGGGAGAAGATTACGGTTAGGGTTAAAGTTAGGGTGAGCGTTTGCGTTTGCGTTAGGGCTAGGGCTGGGCTAGGGTAAGGTTTCGCACTAGGACTACCACTAACACTAACCCTCAACTTCACCCTCACTCTCAACCTAGCCCTCGCCTGGCCCTAGTCCTAGCAATAGATCTAACCCTAACCCTAGCGCTACGCCTAATCTTAGCCCTAGCCCTAGCCCTAGCCCTCTCCCTAGCCCTAGCCGAAGCCCTAGCCCTAGCCCTAGCTCTAGCTCTAGCCCTAGTCCTAGTCCTAAACCTTACCCTAGCCCAGCCCTAACCCTAGTTCTAGCGCTAGCGCTAGCGCTAACGCAAACACAAACGCTCACCCTAACCCTAATCTTATCCCTAGCCCTAGCCCTAGCCCTAGCCCTAACCCTAGCCCAAGCCCACGCCCACGCCCTAGCCCTAGCCATAAGCCTAGCCCTAGCCCTAGCCCTAGCCCTAGCCTTAGCCCGAGCCATGGCCCTAGGAATTGCCCTGATCCTAGCCCGAGCTATAGCCCTAACCCAAACCCTAGCTCTAGCCCTATTCCTATTCCTATTCCTAGTCCTAAACCTAGCCCTCGCCCTAGCTCTAGCCCTAGCTTTGGACCTAACCCTAACCCTATCCCTAACACTAAGACTAACACTAACCCTAACCCAAGTCGTAGCCCTAAGATTAAGCCTAAACCTAGCCCGAACCCTAGCCCGAACCCTAACACAAACCCGAACCCTAGCCCTAGCCCTAGCCCTAGCACTAGCCTTACCCTTATCCGTAGCCATAACCCTACCTCTACCCCTACCCCTACCCCAACCCTACCCCTACCCCAACCCCTACCCCTACCCCTACCCCTACCCCTACCCCTACCTCTATCCCAAACCCAACCCCTAGCTCTAGCCCTATTCCTAGTCCTAATCCTAATCCTAAGATTAGCCCTAGCCCTAGCCCTAGCCCTAGCCCTAGCCCTAGCCCTAGTCCTAGCCCTAACCCTAGCCCTTGGCCGAGCCCTAGCCCTAGCCCTAGCCCTAGCCCAAGCCTTAGGCCTAGCCCTAGCCCTAGCCCTAGCCCTAGCCCTAACCCTAATTCTAAACCGAACCCGAGCCTGAACCCGAACCCTAACGCTAACCCACAAAATGCCCTAGCCATATCCTTAGATCTAAAGATAACCCTATCCCTAGCCCTTGCCTGAGCCATAAGCCTAATCCTAGCCGTAGCCCTAGTCCTAGCCCTAACACTAACACTAACAATCTCCTTGACCCTCACCCTCACCTAGCCCTGCCATGGCCCTAGCCATAGAAATAGCCCTATCCCTAACCCTAGCCCTAAGCCTACGCCTACGCCTAAGCCTAATCCTAGCTCAAGCCCAAGCTCGAGCCCGAGCCTGAGCCCGAGCCCGAGCCCTATCCCTATCCCTAGTCGTAGCACTTGGCCTAGGCCTAAACCAAATCCTAGCCCTAGCCCTAGCCCTACCCGTAGCATAGGCATAGCTCTACACAACACCTAGCCCTAGCCCTAGCCCTAGCCCTAGCCCTAGCCCTAGCCCTAGCCCTTGGCCTAGCCCTAGCCCTAGCCCTAGCCTTAGGCCTAGCCCTAGCCCTAGCCCTAGCCCTAACCCTAACTCTAAACCGAACCCGAACCCGAACCCGAACCCTAACGCTAACCCACCGCATGCGAGGGCGAGGGCTAGGGCTAAGATTAGGCGTAGCGCTAGGGTTAGGGTTAGATCTATTGCTAGGACTAGGGCCAGGCGAGGGCTAGGTTGAGAGTGAGGGTGAAGTTGAGGGTTAGTGTTAGTGGTAGGGGTAGGGCTAGGGCTAGGGTGAAGGTGAGGTTTAGTGTCAGGGCTAGGGCTAGGGCTAGGGCTAGGGCTAGGGTTAGGGCTAGGGTTAGGGTTAGGGTTAGGGTAAGGGTTAGGGTAAGGGTTAGGGTTAGGGTTAGCGTTAGCGTCAGCATTAGGGCTAGGTCTAGGGCTAGAGCTAGGGCTAGGGCTAGGGCTAGGGCTAGGGCTAGGGTTAGGGCTAGGGCTAGGGCTAGAGCTAAGCCTAGGGCTAGGGCTAGGGTTAGAGCTAGGCTTTGTTAGGGTTTGTGTTATGTTTAAGTATAGCCCGAGCCCTACCACTAGCACTAGCACTAGGCCTAGTCCTAGTCCTAGCCGCAGCCCTAGGCCTAGCCCAAGCCCTGACGCTACCCCTAGCCCTAGCCCTAGCCCTTACACAAACCCTAGTTCTAGCCCTATTCCTATTCCTATTCCTAAGGCTAAGCCTAAGCCTAGCCTTAGCCCTAGCCCTAGCCCTTGCCCTAGCACTAGCACTAGCACTAGCACTAGCACTAGCACTAGTACTAGCACTAGCACTAGCACTAGCACTAAGAGTAGCCCTTGCCCTAGCACTAGCACTAGCACTAGCCCTAGCACTATCACTAACACTAGCCCTAGCCCTAGCCCTAGCCCTAGCCCTAGGCCTAGCCGTAGCCCTAGCCCTAACCCTAACCCTAACCCTAACCCTAACCCTAACCCTAACCCTTACCCTAACCCTAACCCTAACCCTAACCCTAGCCCTAGCCCTAGCCCTAGCCCTAGCCCTAGCCCTGAAACAAAACCTCACCTTCACCCTAGCCCTAGCCCTAGCCCTAGCCCTAACACTAACACTAAACCTCACCTTCAACCTCACCCTCAACCTAGCCCTCGCCTGGCCCTAGTCCTAGGAATAGACCTAACCCTAACACTAGCGCTACGCCTAATCCTAGCCCTAGCCCTAGCCCGAGTTTTAGCCATAGCCATAGTCGTAGCACTAGGTCTAGGCCTAATCCTAGCCCTAGCCCTAGCCCTAGTCCTAGCCCTAGCCCTAGCCCTAGCCCTAGCCCTAGCCCTAGCCCTAGCCCTAGCCCTTGCCCTAGTCCTAGTGCGAAACCTTACCCTAGCCCAGCCCTAGCCCTAGTGCTAGCGCTAGTGCTAGCGCTAACGCAAACGCAAACGCTCACCCTAACTTTAACCCTAACCGTAATCTTCTCCCTAGCTGTAGCACTACCCCTACCCCTAGCCCAAGCCCAAGCCCTAGCCCTAGTCATAAGCCTAGCCCTAGCCCTAGCCCTAGCCCTAGCCCTAGCCCTAGCCCTAGCCCTAGCCCTAGCCCTAGCTCTAGCCCTAGCCCTAGCCCTAGCCCTAGCCCTAGCCTTATCCCGAGCCATGGTCCTAGGCCTTGCCCTGATCGGAGCCCGAGCCAGAGCCCTAAACCAACCCCCAGCTCTAGCCCTATTCCTATTCCTATTCCTATTCCTATTCCTATTCCTATTCCTATTCCTATTCCTATCCCTATTCCTATTCCTATTCCTATTCCTATTCCTATTCCTAGTCCTATTCCTAGTCCTAGTCCTAGTCCTAATCCTAGCCCTAACCCTAACGCTAACACTAAGATTAACACTAACCCTAACCCAAGCCGTAGCCCTAAGCATAAGCCTAAACCTAGCCCGAACCCTAACCCGAACCCTAACACAAACCCTAACCCTAGCCGTAAGACCTAGCACTAGCAGTAGCCGAAGCCGTAGCCATAACCCTACCCCTACCCCTACCCCTACCCCTACCCCTACCTCTAACCCAAACCCAAACCCTAGCTCTAAACCTATTCCTAATCCTAATCCTAAGCCTAGACGTAGCCCTAGCCTTAGCCCAAGCCCTAACCCTAGCTCTAGCCCTAGCCCTAGCCCTAGCCCTTGCCCTAGCCCTAGCCCTAGCCCTAGCCCTAGCCCTAGCCCTACCCTAACTCTAAACCGAACCCAAACCCGAACCCGAACCCTAACGCCAACCCACCGCAGGCCCTAGCCATAGCCTTAGCTCAAAAGGTAACCCTATCCCTAGCCCTTGCCCGAGCCATAAGCCTAACCCTAGCCGTAGCCCTAGTCCTAGCCCTAACACTAACACTAACACTAACGCTCACCTTCACCCTCACCCTCACCTAGCCCTGCCCTGGCCCTAGCCATAGAAATAGCCCTAACCCTAACCCTAGCCCTAAGCCTACGCGTAAGCCTAATCCTAGCCCAAGCCCGAGCCCTATCCCTATCCCTAGTCGTAGCACTAGTCCTAGACCTAAACCAAATCCTAGCCCTAGCCCTAGTCCTAGCCATAGCCATAGCCATAGCTCTACACTACACCTAGCCCTAGCCCAAGCCCTCACACTCACACTCACACTCATGCTAGCTGAGCCTTGGCTCTAGCCCTAGCCCAACCTGTAGCCCTAACCCTAACACTAACCCTAGCCCTAGCCCTACCCACAGCCTAGCCCTAGCCCTAGGCCTTGCCCTTGCCCTAGCCCTAGCCCTAGCCCTAGCCCTAGCCCTTACGCTAATCCTAGCCCTAGGCCTACCACTAACCCTAACTCTAACCCGAAGCCTAACACTTACCCTAACCCTAAGCATAAACCTAACCCACGCCAGGCCCTTGCCATAGCCATATCTCTAATGGTAACCCAAGCCCGAGCCCGAGCCCGAGCCGTAAGCCTAACCCGAGCCGTAGCCCTAGCCCTAGCCCTAGCCCTAGTCCTAACACTAACACTAACCCTCACCTTCACCATAGCCCTGCCCTCGCCATCGCCGTAGAAATAGCCCTAATCCTAATCCTACCCCTAAGCATAATCCTAGCCCTAGCCCTAGCCTGAGCCCGAGCCCGAGACCTACCCCGAGCTTGAGCTTGAGCACGAGCACGAGCCCTTGCCCTAGCCCTAGTTGTAGCACTAGTCGTAGGCCTAAACAAAACCCTAACCCTAACCCTAACCCTAACCCTAACACTAACCCTGGCCCTAGCCATACCCATAGCCATAGCCATAGCCCTAAGCCTAGCCATCACCCTGACCCTGACCCTGACCCTGACCCTCACCCTACAACTAACCCTAACCATAACCCTATCCCCAAACTTAGCCCAGCGCGAGCCCGAGCCCGATCACTAGCACTAGCACTAGCACTAGCACTAGCCGCAGCCCTAGCCCTAGCCCTATCCCTAACCCGAGCCCTAACCCTAACCCTAACACTAGCTCAGCCCTGGCTCTAGCCCTAGCCCATCCCGTAGCCCTAACCCTATCCCTAACAATAGTCCTAGCCCTAAGCCTAGCCCTAGCTCTAGCCCTAGCCCTAGCCCTAGCCCTAGCCCTAGCCCTAGTCCTAGTCCTAGTCCAAAACCTTACCCTAGCCCAGCCCTAGCCCTAGTGCTAGACCTAGCCATAGCCCTAGCCCTAGCCTTAGCCCTAGCCTTATCCCGAACCATGGCCCTAGGCCTTGCCCTGATCCTAGACCGAGCCAGAGCCCTAAACCAAACCCCAGCTCTAGCCCTATTCCTATTCCTATTCCTATTCCTATTCCTATTCCTATTCCTATTCCTATTCCTATTCCTATTCCTATTCCTATTCCTATTCCTATTCCTATTCCTAGGCCTAGGCCTATTCCTATTCCTAGTCCTAGTCCTAATCCTAGCCCTAACCCTAACCCTAACACTAAGAATAACACTAACCCTAACCCAAGCCGTAGCCCTAAGCATAAGCCTAAACCTAGCCCGAACCCTAGCCCGAACCCTAACACAAACCCTAACCCTAGCCGTAAGCCCTAGCACTAGCCGTAGCCGAAGCCGTAGCCATAACCCTACCCCTACCCCTACCTTTACCACTACCCCTACCCCTACCCCAACCCAACCCAACCCAACCCAACCCAACCCAACCCCTACCCCAACCCCTACCCCTACCTCTAACCCAAACCCAAACCCAAGCTCTAACCCTATTCCTAATCCTAATCCAAAGCCTAGACGTAGCCCTAGCCTTAGCCTTAGCCCTAACCCTAACCCTAGCTCTAGCCCTAGCCCTAGACCTAGCCCTTGCCCTAGCCCTAGCCCTAGCCCTACCCTAACTCTAAACCGAACCCTAACCCGAACCCGAACCCTAACGCCAACCCACCGCAGGCCCTAGCCATAGCCTTAGCTCTAAAGGTAACCCTATCCCTAGCCCTTGCCCGAGCCATAAGCCTAACCCTAGCCGTAGCCCTAGTCCTAGCCCTAACACTAACACTAACACTAACACTAACACTAACACTAACACTAACGCTCACCTTCACCCTCACCCTCACCTAGCCCTGCCCTGGCCCTAGCCATAGAAATAGCCCTAACCCTAACCCTAGCCCTAAGCCTACGCGTAAGCCTAATCCTAGCCCAAGCCCGAGCCCTATCCCTAGCCCTAGTCGTAGCACTAGTCCTAGACCTAAACCAAATCCTAGCCCTAGCCCTAGCCCTAGCCATAGCCATAGCCATAGCCATAGCTCTACACTACACCTAGCCCTAGCCCAAGCCCTCACACTCACACTCATGCTAGCTGAGCCCTGGCTCTAGATCTAGCCCAACCTGTAGCCCTAACCCTAACACTAACCCTAGCCCTAGCCCTACCCACAGCCTAGCCCTAGCCCTAGCCCTTGCCCTAGCCCTAGCCCTAGCCCTAGCCCTAGCCCTAGCCCTTACGCTAATCCTAGCCCTAGGCCTACCACTAACCCTAACTCTAACCCGAAGCCTAACACTTACCCTAACACTAAGCATAAACCTAACCCACGCCAGGCCCTTGCCATAGCCATAACTCTAATGGTAACCCAAGCCCGAGCCCGAGCCGTAAGCCTAACCCTAGCCGTAGCCCTAGCCTTAGCCCTAGCCCTAGCCCTAGCCCTAGCCCTAACACTAACACTAACCCTCAACTTCACCATACCCCTGCCCTCGCCATCGCCGTAGAAATAGCCCTAATCCTAATCCTACCCCTAAGCATAATCCTAGCCCTAGCCCTAGCCTGAGTCCGAGCCCGAGACCTACCCCGAGCTTGAGCTTGAGCACGAGCACGAGCCCTTGCCCTAGCCCTAGTTGTAGCACTAGTCGTAGGCCTAAACAAAACCCTAACCCTAACCCTAACCCTAACCCTAACACTAACCCTGGCCCTAGCCAGAGCCATAGCCAGAGCCATAGCCCTAGGCCTAGCCATCACGCTGACCCTGACCCTGACCCTGACCCTGACCCTGACCCTGACCCTGACCCTGACCCTGACCCTCACCCTAACCCTAACCCTAACCCAATCCCCAAACTGAGCCCGGCGCGAGCCCGAGCCCAAGCACTAGCACTAGCACTAGCACTAGCACTAGCACTAGCACTAGCACTAGCACTAGCACTAGCACTAGCCGCAGCCCTAGCCCTAGCCCTAGCCCTAGCCCTAGCCCTAGCCCTAGCCCTAACCCTAACCCTAACCCTAACCCGAGCCCTAACCCTAACCCTAACACTAGCTCAGCCCTGGCTCTAGCCCTAGCCCAACCCATAGACCTAACCCTATCCCTAACAATAGTCCTAGCCCTAAGCCTAGCCGTAGCCCTAGCCCTAGCCCTAGCCCTAGCCGTAGCCCTAGCCCTAGCCCTAGCCCTTACTCTAGCCCTAGCCGTAGCCCGAACCCTAACCCTAACCCTAACCTTAAACCTAACCCAAACCCTAACCTTAGCCCAGCCATAGCCCTAGCCCTAGCCCAAACCCTCACTCTAACCCTCTCCCTCACCTTCACACTAACCCTAACCCTAACCCAAAACCTCCCTTAACCCAGCCCTAGCCATAGCCATAGCACTAGCATTAGCCCTGGTCCTGACCCTAGCCATAGCCCTAGCCCTACTCGTAGCACTAGGCTTAGGCCTAGGCCTAGGCCTAACCCTTCCTGTAACCCTAAACGTAACCCTAACCCTACGCCTAACCTTGCCCGAACCTTAACCCTAACCCTAACCCTAACCCTAACCCTAACTCTAACAATAACCCTACCCCTACCCCTACCCCTACCCCTACCCCTACCCCTACCCCTACCCCTACCCTAGCTCTAGCCCTAGCCCTAGCCCTAGCCCTAGCCCTTGCCCTAGCCCTAGCCCTAGCCCTACCCTAACTCTAAACCGAACCCTAACCCGAACCCGAACCCTAACGCCAAACCACCGCAGGCCCTAGCCATAGCCTTAGCTCTAAAGGTAACCCTATCCCTAGCCCTTGCCCGAGCCATAAGCAACAGTGCTTTAGCTGGCTGTCAGTGGCAGATGCAGGAGGGCATGAAGGCAGCCAACTCTCCTTAGGAAACAACCCAGGGTAAGGGATTGGAGACAGAGGCCTGAAATCATCACGTGCAGAAATGTCACTAAGGGCCAATGTAGTACAAGTTCCGAAGAGGCCCTGACAATTGACTACGTGCTAGCTCACCGCTGCCAGGCGAGAAGAACGCAATCCGCCTCCATCCTTTCCAGGCCATTGCGGAATGACATTGCACCAGGTTGGCTCCACTAAGGCATAGTGTGAACTATGCTTCTACCACAGTGGGTTCTCCGAAACCGATGTTACTGGTTAGAATAAGCAACAGGGCTCTAGCTGGCTGTCAGTGGCAGATGCAGGAGGGCCGGAAGGCAGCCAACTCTCCATAGGAAACAACCCAGGGTAATGGATTGGAGATAGAAGCCTGAAATCATCACATGCAGAAATGTCACTAAGGGCCAATGTAGTACAAGTTCCGAAAGAGGCCCTGACAATTGACTAGGTGCTAGCTGACACCTGCCAGGCCATAAGAACTCAATCCGCCGCCATCCTTCCCAGGCCATTGCGGAATGACATTGCACCAGGTTGGCTCCACTAAGGCATAGTGTGAACTATGCTTCTACCACAGTGGGCTATCCGTAACCGATGTTACTGGTTAAAATAAGCAACAGGGCTCTAGCTGCCTGTCAGTGGCAGATGCAGGAGGGCCGGAAAGCAGCCAACTCTCCTTAGGAAACAACCCAGGGTAATGGATTGGAGACAGAAGCCTGAAATCATCACGTGCAGAAATGTCACTAAGGGCCAATGTAGTAAAGTTCCGAAGAGGCCCTGACAATTGACTAGGTGCTAGTTCACCCCTGCCAGGCCAGAAGAACTCAATCCGCCGACATCTTTCCCAGGTCATTGTGGAAAGACATTGCCCCAGGTTGGCTCCACTAAGGCATAGTGTGAACTATGCTTCTACCACAGTGGGCTATCCGAAACCGATGTTACTGGTTAGAATAAGCAACAGGGCTCTAGCTGGCTGTCAGGGGCAGATGCAGGAGGGCCGGAAGGCAGCGAACTGTCCATAGGAAACAACCCAGGGTAATGGATTGGAGACAGAAGCCTGAAATCATCACGTGCAGAAATGTCACTAAGGGCCAATGTAGTACAAGTTCCGAAAGAGGCCTTGACAATTGACTACGTGCTAGCTCACCGCTGCCAGGCCAGAAGAACGCAATCCGCCTCCATCCTTTCCAGGCCATTGCGGAATGACATTGCACCAGGTTGGCTCCACTAAGGCATAGTGTGAACTATGCTTCTACCACAGTGGGCTATCCGAAACCGATGTTACTGGTTAGAATAAGCAACAGGGCTCTAGCTGGCTGTCAGGGGCAGATGCAGGAGGGCCGGAAGGCAGCAAACTGTCCATAGGAAACAACCCAGGGTAATGGATTGGAGACAGAAGCCTGAAATCATCACGTGCAGAAATGTCACTAAGGGCCAATGTAGTACAAGTTCCGAAAGAGGCCCTGACAATTGACTAGGTGCTAGCTGACACCTGCCAGGCCATAAGAACTCAATCCGCCGCCAGCCTTCCCAGGCCATTGCGGAATGACATTGCACCAGGTTGGCTCCACTAAGGCATAGTGTGAACTATGCTTCTACCACAGTGGGCTCTCCGAAACTGATGTTACTGGTTAGAATAAGCAACAGTGCTTTAGCTGGCTGTCAGTGGCAGAAGCAGGAGGGCCGGAAGGCAGCGAACTCTCCAGAGGAAACAACCCAGGGTAATGGATTGGAGAGAGAAGCCTGAAATCATCACGTGCAGAAATGTCACTAAGGGCCAATGTAGTACAAGTTCCGAAAGAGGCCCTGACAATTGACTAGGTGCTACCTCACCCCTGCCAGGCCATAAGAACTCAATCCGCCGCCATTCTTCCCAGGCCTTTGCGGAAAGACATTCCCCCAGGTTGGCTCCACTAAGGCATAGTGTGAACTATGCTTCTACCACAGTGGGCTATCCGAAACCGATGTTACAGGTTAGAATAAGCAACAGGGCTATAGCTGGCTGTCAGTGGCAGATGCAGGAGGGCAGAAAGGCAGCCAACTCTCCACAGGAAACAAACCAGGGTAATGGATTGGAGACAGAAGCCTGAAATCATCACGTGCAGAAATGTCACTAAGGGCCAATGTAGTACAAGTTCCGAAAGAGGCCCTGACAATTGACTAGGTGCTAGCTCACCCCTGCCAGGCCAGAAGAACTCAATCCGCCGCCATCCTTCCCAGGCCATTGCGGAATGACATTCCCCCAGGTTGGCTCCACTAAGGCATAGTGTGAACTATGCTTCTACCACAGTGGGCTCTCCGAAACCGATGTTACTGGTTAGAATAAGCAACAGGGCTCTAGCTGGCTGTCAGTGGCAGTTGCAGGAGGGCGGGTAGGCAGCCAACTCTCCATAGGAAACAACCCAGGGTAATGGATTGGAAACAGAAGCCTGAAATCATCACATGCAGAAATGTCACTAAGGGCCAAAGTAGTACAAGTTCCGAAGAGGCCCTGACAATTGACTAGGTGCTAGCTGACACCTGCCAGGCCATAAGAACTCAATCCGCCGCCATCCTTTCCAGGCCATTGCGGAATGACATTGCACCAGGTTGGCTCCACTAAGGCATAGTTTGAACTATGCTTCTACCACAGTGGGCTCTCCGAAACTGATGTTACTGGTTAGAATAAGCAACAGTGCTTTAGCTGGCTGTCAGTGGCAGAAGCAGGAGGGCCGGAAGGCAGCCAACTCTCCATAGGAAACAACCCAGGGTAATGGATTGGAGAGAGAAGCCTGAAATCATCACGTGCAGAAATGTCACTAAGGGCCAATGTAGTACAAGTTCCGAAAGAGGCCCTGACAATTGACTAGGTGCTACCTCACCCCTGCCAGGCCATAAGAACTCAATCCGCCGCCATTCTTCCCAGGCCTTTGCGGAAAGACATTCCCCCAGGTTGGCTCCACTAAGGCATAGTGTGAACTATGCTTCTACCACAGTGGGCTATCCGAAACCGATGTTACTGGTTAGAATAAGCAACAGGGCTCTAGCTGGCTGTCAGTGGCAGATGCAGGAGGGCAGAAAGGCAGCCAACTCTCCACAGGAAAAAACCCAGGGTAATGGATTGGAGACAGAAGCCTGAAATCATCACGTGCAGAAATGTCACTAAGGTCCAATGTAGTACAAGTTCCGAAAGAGGCCCTGACAATTGACTAGGTGCTAGCTCACCCCTGCCAGGCCATAAGAACTCAATCCGCCGCCATCCTTCCCAGGCCATTGCGGAATGACATTCCCCCAGGTTGGCTCCACTAAGGCATAGTGTGAACTATGCTTCTACCACAGTGGGCTCTCCGAAACCGATGTTACTGGTTAGAATAAGCAACAGGGCTCTAGCTGGCTGTCAGTGGCAGTTGCAGGAGGGCGGGTAGGCAGCCAACTCTCCATAGGAAACAACCCAGGGTAATGGATTGGAAACAGAAGCCTGAAATCATCACATGCAGAAATGTCACTAAGGGCCAAAGTAGTACAAGTTCCGAAGAGGCCCTGACAATTGACTAGGTGCTAGCTGACACCTGCCAGGCCATAAGAACTCAATCCGCCGCCATCCTTTCCAGGCCATTGCGGAATGACATTGCACCAGGTTGGCTCCACTAAGGCATAGTTTGAACTATGCTTCTACCACAGTGGGTTCTCCGAAACCGATGTTACTGGTTAGAATAAGCAACAGGGCTCTAGCTGGCTGTCAGTGGCAGATGCAGGAGGGCCGGAAGGCAGCCAACTCTCCATAGGAAACAACCCAGGGTAATGGATTGGAGACAGAAGCCTGAAATCATCACGTGGAGAAATGTCACTAAGGGCCAATGTAGTACAAGTTCCGAAAGAGGCCCTGACAATTGACTAGGTGCTAGCTCACCCCTGCCAGGCCATAAGAACTCAATCCGCCGCCATCCTTCCCAGGCCATTGCGGAAAGACATTGCCCCAGGTTGGCTCCACTAAGGCATAGTGTGAACTATGCTTCTACCACAGTGGGCTATCCGACACCGATGTTACTGGTTAGAATAAGCAACAGGGCTCTAGCTGTCTGTCAGTGGCAGATGCAGGAGGGCGGGAAGGCAGCGAACTCTCCAGAGGAAACAACCCAGGGTAATGGATTGGAGACAGAAGCCTGAAATCATCACGTGCAGAAATGTCACTAAGGGCCAATGTAGTACAAGTTCCGAAAGAGGCCCTGACAATTGACTAGGTGCTAGCTGACACCTGCCAGGCCATAAGAACTCAATCCGCCGCCATCCTTCCCAGGCCATTGCGGAATGACATTGCACCAGGTTGGCTCCACTAAGGCATAGTGTGAACTATGCTTCTACCACAGTGGGCTCTCCGAAACTGATGTTACTGGTTAGAATAAGCAAAAGTGCTTTAGCTGGCTGTCAGTGGCAGATGCAGGAGGGCTGGAAGGCAGCCAACTCTCCTTAGGAAACAACCCAGGTTAATGGATTGGAGACAGAAACCTGAAATCATCACGTGCAGAAATGTCACTAAGGGCCAATGTAGTCCAAGTTCCGAAGAGGCCCTGACAATTGACTAGGTGCTAGCTGACCCTTGCCAGGCCAGAAGAACTCAATCCGCCAACATCCTTCCCAGGCCATTGCGGAAAGACATTGCCCCAGGTTGGCTCCATTAAGGCATAGTGTGAACTATGCTTCTACCACAGTGGGCTATCCGAAACCGATGTTACTGCTTAGAATAAGCAACAGGGCTCTAGCTGGCTGTCAGTGGCAGATGCAGGAGGGCCGGAAGGCAGCCAACTCTCCATAGGAAACAACCCAGGGTAATGGATTGGAGACAGAAGCCTGAAATCATCACATGCAGAAATGTCACTAAGGGCCAATGTAGTACAAGTTCCGAAAGAGGCCCTGACAATTGACTAGGTGCTAGCTGACACCTGCCAGGCCATAAGAACTCAATCCGCCGCCATCCTTCCCAGGCCTTTGCGGAAAGACATTCCCCCAGGTTGGCTCAACTAAGGCATAGTGTGAACTATGTTTCTACCACAGTGGGCTATCCGAAACCGATGTTACTGGTTAGAATAAGCAACAGGGCTCTAGCTGGCTGTCAGTGGCAGATGCAGGAGGGCCGGAAGGCAGCGAACTGTCCATAGGAAACAACCCAGGGTAATGGATTGGAGACAGAAGCCTGAAATCATCACATGCAGAAATGTCACTAAGGGCCAAAGTAGTACAAGTTCCGAAGAGGCCCTGACAATTGACTAGGTGCTAGCTGACACCTGCCAGGCCATAAGAACTCAATCCGCCGCCATCCTTTCCAGGCCATTGCGGAATGACATTGCACCAGTTTGGCTCCACTAAGGCATAGTTTGAACTATGCTTCTACCACAGTGGGTTCTCCGAAACCGATGTTACTGGTTAGAATAAGCAACAGGGCTCTAGCTGGCTGTCAGTGGCAGATGCAGGAGGGCCGGAAGGCAGCCAACTCTCCATAGGAAACAACCCAGGGTAATGGATTGGAGACAGAAGCCTGAAATCATCACGTGGAGAAATGTCACTAAGGGCCAATGTAGTACAAGTTCCGAAAGAGGCCCTGACAATTGACTAGGTGCTAGCTCACCCCTGCCAGGCCATAAGAACTCAATCCGCCTCCATCCTTCCCAGGCCATTGCGGAAAGACATTGCCCCAGGTTGGCTACACTAAGGCATAGTGTGAACTATGCTTCTACCACAGTGGGCTATCCGACACCGATGTTACTCGTTAGAATAAGCAACAGGACTCTAGCTGGCTGTCAGTGGCAGATGCAGGAGGGCGGGAAGGCAGCGAACTCTCCATAGGAAACAACCCAGGGTAATGGATTGGAGACAGAAGCCTGAAATCATCACATGCAGAAATGTCACTAAGGGCCAATGTAGTACAAGTTCCGAAAGAGGCCCTGACAATTGACTAGGTGCTAGCTGACACCTGCCAGGCCATAAGAACTCAATCCGCCGCCATCCTTCCCAGGCCATTGCGGAATGACATTGCACCAGGTTGGCTCCACTAAGGCATAGTTTGAACTATGCTTCTACCACAGTGGGCTCTCCGAAACTGATGTTACTGGTTAGAATAAGCAAAAGTGCTTTAGCTGGCTGTCAGTGGCAGATGCAGGAGGGCTGGAAGGCAGCCAACTCTCCTTAGGAAACAACCCAGGTTAATGGATTGGAGACAGAAGCCTGAAATCATCACGTGCAGAAATGTCACTAAGGGCCAATGTAGTCCAAGTTCCGAAGAGGCCCTGACAATTGACTAGGTGCTAGCTCACCCTTGCCAGGCCAGAAGAACTTAATCCGCCAACATCCTTCCCAGGCCATTGCGGAAAGACATTGCCCCAGGTTGGCTCCACTAAGGCATAGTGTGAACTATGCTTCTACCACAGTGGGCTCTCCGAAACCGATGTTACTGCTTAGAATAAGCAACAGGGCTCTAGCTGGCTGTCAGTGGCAGATGCAGAAGGGCCGGAAGGCAGCCAACTCTCCATAGGAAACAACCCAGGGTAATGGATTGGAGACAGAAGCCTGAAATCATCACGTGCAGAAATGTCACTAAGGGCCAATGTAGTACAAGTTCCGAAAGAGGCCCTGACAATTGACTAGGTGCTAGCTGACACCTGCCAGGCCATAAGAACTCAATCCGCCGCCATCCTTCCCAGGCCATTGCGGAATGACATTGCACCAGGTTGGCTCCACTAAGGCATAGTGTGAACTATGCTTCTACCACAGTGGGCTCTCCGAAACTGATGTTACTGGTTAGAATAAGCAAAAGTGCTTTAGCTGGCTGTCAGTGGCAGATGCAGGAGGGCTGGAAAGCAGCCAACTCTCCTTAGGAAACAACCCAGGTTAATGGATTGGAGACAGAAACCTGAAATCATCACGTGCAGAAATGTCACTAAGGGCCAATGTAGTCCAAGTTCCGAAGAGGCCCTGACAATTGACTAGGTGCTAGCTGACCCTTGCCAGGCCAGAAGAACTCAATCCGCCAACATCCTTCCCAGGCCATTGCGGAAAGACATTGCCCCAGGTTGGCTCCACAAAGGCATAGTGTGAACTATGCTTCTACCACAGTGGGCTATCCGAAACCGATGTTACTGCTTAGAATAAGCAACAGGGCTCTAGCTGGCTGTCAGTGGCAGATGCAGGAGGGCCGGAAGGCAGCCAACTCTCCATAGGAAACAACCCAGGGTAATGGATTGGAGACAGAAGCCTGAAATCATCACATGCAGAAATGTCACTAAGGGCCAAAGTAGTACAAGTTCCGAAGAGGCCCTGACAATTGACTAGGTGCTAGCTGACACCTGCCAGGCCATAAGAACTCAATCCGCTGCCATCCTTTCCAGGCCATTGCGGAATGACATTGCACCAGGTTGGTTCCACTAAGGCATAGTTTGAACTATGCTTCTACCACAGTGGGTTCTCGGAAACCGATGTTACTGGTTAGAATAAGCAACCGGGCTTTAGCTGGCTGTCAGTGGCAGATGCAGGAGGGCGGGAAGGCAGCGAACTCTCCAGAGGAAACAACCCAGGGTAATGGATTGGAGACAGAAGCCTGAAATCATCACGTGCAGAAATGTCACTAAGGGCCAATGTAGTACAAGTTCCGAAGAGGCCCTGACAATTGACTAGGTGCTAGCTGACACCTGCCAGGCCATAAGAACTCAATCCGCCGCCATCCTTCCCAGGCCTTTGCGGAAAGACATTCCCCCAGGTTGTCTCAACTAAGGCATAGTGTGAACTATGTTTCTACCACAGTGGGCTATCCGAAACCGATGTTACTGGTTAGAATAAGCAACAGGGCTCTAGCTGTCTATCAGTGGCAGATGCAGGAGGGCGGGAAGGCAGCGAACTCTCCAGAGGAAACAACCCAGGGTAATGGATTGGAGACAGAAGCCTGAAATCATCACGTGCAGAAATGTCACTAAGGGCCAATGTAGTACAAGTTCCGAAAGAGGCCCTGACAATTGACTAGGTGCTAGCTGACACCTGCCAGGCCATAAGAACTCAATCCGCCGCCATCCTTCCCAGGCCATTGCGGAATGACATTGCACCAGGTTGGCTCCACTAAGGCATAGTGTGAACTATGCTTCTACCACAGTGGGCTCTCCGAAACTGATGTTACTGGTTAGAATAAGCAAAAGTGCTTTAGCTGGCTGTCAGTGGCAGATGCAGGAGGGCTGGAAAGCAGCCAACTCTCCTTAGGAAACAACCCAGGTTAATGGATTGGAGACAGAAACCTGAAATCATCACGTGCAGAAATGTCACTAAGGGCCAATGTAGTCCAAGTTCCGAAGAGGCCCTGACAATTGACTAGGTGCTAGCTGACCCTTGCCAGGCCAGAAGAACTCAATCCGCCAACATCCTTCCCAGGCCATTTCGGAAAGACATTGCCCCAGGTTGGCAACACTAAGGCATAGTGTGAACTATGCTTCTACCACAGTGGGCTATCCGAAACCGATGTTACTGCTTAGAATAAGCAACAGGGCTCTAGCTGGCTGTCAGTGGCAGATGCAGGAGGGCCGGAAGGCAGCCAACTCTCCATAGGAAACAACCCAGGGTAATGGATTGGAGACAGAAGCCTGAAATCATCACATGCAGAAATGTCACTAAGGGCCAAAGTAGTACAAGTTCCGAAGAGGCCCTGACAATTGACTAGGTGCTAGCTGACACCTGCCAGGCCATAAGAACTCAATCCGCCGCCATCCTTTCCAGGCCATTGCGGAATGACATTGCACCAGGTTGGCTCCACTAAGGCATAGTTTGAACTATGCTTCTACCACAGTGGGTTCTCCAAAACCGATGTTACTGGTTAGAATAAGCAACAGGGCTTTAGCTGGCTGTCAGTGGCAGATGTAGGAGGGCCGGAAGGCAGCCAACTCTCCATAGGAAACAACCCAGGGTAATGGATTGGAGACAGAAGCCTGAAATCATCACGTGGAGAAATGTCACTAAGGGCCAATGTAGTACAAGTTCCGAAAGAGGCCCTGACAATTGACTAGGTGCTAGCTCACCCCTGCCAGGCCATAAGAACTCAATCCGCCGCCATCCTTCCCAGGCCATTGCGGAAAGACCTTGCCCCAGGTTGGCTACACTAAGGCATAGTGTGAACTATGCTTCTACCACAGTGGGCTATCCGACACCGATGTTACTGGTTAGAATAAGCAACAGGGCTCTAGCTGTCTGTCAGTGGCAGATGCAGGAGGGCGGGAAGGCAGCGAACTCTCCAGAGGAAACAACCCAGGGTAATGGATTGGAGACAGAAGCCTGAAATCATCACGTGGAGAAATGTCACTAAGGGCCAATGTAGTACAAGTTCCGAAAGAGGCCCTGACAATTGACTAGGTGCTAGCTGACCCTTGCCAGGCCAGAAGAACTCAATCCGCCAACATCCTTCCCAGGCCATTGCGGAAAGACATTGCCCCAGGTTGGCTCCACTAAGGCATAGTGTGAACTATGCTTCTACCACAGTGGGCTATCCGAAACCGATGTTACTGCTTAGAATAAGCAACAGGGCTCTAGCAGGCTGTCAGTGGCAGATGCAGGAGGGCCGGAAGGCAGCCAACTCTCCATAGGAAACAACCCAGGGTAATGGATTGCAGACAGAAGCCTGAAATCATCACATGCAGAAATGTCACTAAGGGCCAAAGTAGTACAAGTTCCGAAGAGGCCCTGACAATTGACTAGGTGCTAGCTGACACCTGCCAGGCCATAAGAACTCAATCCGCCGCCATCCTTTCCAGGCCATTGCGGAATGACATTGCACCAGGTTGGCTCCACTAAGGCATAGTTTGAACTATGCTTCTACCACAGTGGGTTCTCCGAAACCGATGTTACTGGTTAGAATAAGCAACAGGGCTCTAGCTGGCTGTCAGTGGCAGATGCAGGAGGGCCGGAAGGCAGCCAACTCTCCATAGGAAACAACCCAGGGTAATAAATTGGAGACAGAAGCCTGAAATCATCACGTGCAGAAATGTCACTAAGGGCCAATGTAGTACAAGTTCTTAAAGAGGCCCTGACAATTGACTAGGTGCTAGCTCACCCCTGCCTGGCCAGAAGAACTCAATACGCCGCCATCCTTCCCAGGCCATTGCGGAAAGACATTGCCCCAGGTTGGCTACACAAAGGCATAGTGTGAACTATGCTTCTACCACAGTGGGCTCTCCGAAACCGATGTTACTGGTTAGAATAAGCAACAGGGCTCTAGCTGGCTGTCAGTGGCAGATGAAGGAGGGCCGGAAGGCAGCCAACTCTCCATAGGAAACAACCCAGGGTAATGGATTGGAGACAGAAGCCTGAAATCATCACGTGCAGAAATGTCACTAAGGGCCAATGTAGTACAAGTTCCGAAAGAGGCCCTGACAATTGACTAGGTGCTAGCTCACCCCTGTCAGGCCAGAAGAACTCAATCCGCCGCAATCCAATCCTTTCCAGGCCATTGCGGAATGACATTGCCCCAGGTTGGCTCCACTAAGGCATAGTGTGAACTATGCTTCTACCACAGTGGGCTCTCCGAAACCGATGTTACTGGTTAGAATAAGCAACAGGGCTCTAGCTGGCTGTCAGTGGCAGATGCAGGAGGGCCGGAAGGCAGCCAACTCTCCATAGGAAACAACCCAGGGTAATGGATTGGAGACAGAAGCCTGAAATCATCACGTGAAGAAATGTCACTAAGGGCCAATGTAGTACAAGTTCCGAAAGAGGCCCTGACAATTGACTAGGTGCTAGCTCACCCCTGCCAGGCCAGAAGAACGCAATCCGCCTCCATCCTTTCCAGGCCATTGCGGAATGACATTGCCCCAGGTTGGTTCCACTAAGGCATAGTGTGAACTATGCTTCTACCACAGTGGGCTCTCCGAAACCGATGTTACTGGTTAGAATAAGCAACAGGGCTCTAGCTGGCTGTCAGTGGCAGATGCAGGAGGGCCGGAAGGCAGCCAACTCTCCATAGGAAACAACCCAGGGTAATGGATTGGAGACAGAAGCCTGAAATCATCTCGTGCAGAAATGTCACTAAGGGCCAATGTAGTACAAGTTCCGAAAGAGGCCCTGACAATTGACTAAGTGCTAGCTCACCCCTGCCAGGCCAGAAGAACGCAATCCGCCTCCATCCTTTCCAGGCCATTGCGGAATGACATTGCCCCAGGTTGGTTCCACTAAGGCATAGTGTGAACTATGCTTCTACCACAGTGGGCTCTCCGAAACCGATGTTACTGGTTAGAATAAGCAACAGGGCTCTAGCTGGCTGTCAGTGGCAGATGCAGGAGGGCGGGAAGGCAGCCAACTCTCCATAGGAAACAACCCAGGGTAATGGATTGGAGACAGAAGCCTGAAATCATCACGTGCAGAAATGTCACTAAGGGCCAATGTAGTACAAGTTCCGAAAGCGGTCTTGACAATTGACTAGGTGCTAGCTCACCGCTGCGAGGCCAGAAGAACGCAATCCGCCTCCATCCTTTCCAGGCCATTGCGGAATGACATTGCCCAGGTTGGCTCCACTAAGGCATAGTGTGAACTATGCTTCTACCACAGTGGGCTCTCCGAAACCGATGTTACTGTTTAGAATAAGGAACAGGGCTCTAGCTGGCTGTCAGTGGCAGATGCAGGAGGGCGGGAAGGCAGCCAACTCTCCATAGGAAACAACCCAGGGTAATGGATTGGAGACAGAAGCCTGAAATCATCACGTGCAGAAATGTCACTAAGGGCCAATGTAGTACAAGTTCCGAATGAGGTCTTGACAATTGACTAGGTGCTAGCTCACCGCTGCGAGGCCAGAAGAACGCAATCCGCCTCCATCCTTTCCAGGCCATTGCGGAATGACATTGCCCAGGTTGGCTCCACTAAGGCATAGTGTGAACTATGCTTCTACCACAGTGGGCTCTCCGAAACCGATGTTACTGGTTAGAATAAGCAACAGGGCTCTAGCTGGCTGTCAGTGGCAGATGCAGGAGGGCGGGAAGGCAGCCAACTCTCCATAGGAAACAACCCAGGGTAATGGATTGGAGACAGAAGCCTGAAATCATCACGTGCAGAAATGTCACTAAGGGCCAATGTAGTACAAGTTCTGAAAGAGGCCCTGACAATTGACTAGGTGCTAGCTCTAACCTGCCAGGCCAGAAGAACTCAATCCACCGCCATCCTTCCTAGGCCTTTGCGGAAAGACATTGCCCCAGGTTGGCTACACAAAGGCATAGTGTGAACTATGCTTCTACCACAGTGGGCTATCCGAAACCGATGTTACTGGTTAGAATAAGCAACAGGGCTCTAGCTGGCTGTCAGTGGCAGATGCAGGAGGGCGGGAAGGCAGCCAACTCTCCATAGGAAACAACCCAGGGTAATGGATTGGAGACAGAAGCCTGAAATCATCACGTGCAGAAATGTCACTAAGGGCCAAGGTAGTACAAGTTCTGAAAGAGGCCCTGACAATTGACTAGGTGCTAGCTCTCCCCTGCCAGGCCAGAAGAACTCAATCCGCCGCCATCATTCCTAGGCCTTTGCGGAAAGACATTGCCCCAGGTTGGCTACACAAAGGCATAGTGTGAACTATGCTTCTACCACAGTGGGCTATCCGAAACCGATGTTACTGGTTAGAATAAGCAACAGGGCTCTAGCTGGCTGTCAGTGGCAGATGCAGGAGGGCGGGAAGGCAGCCAACTCTCCACAGGAAACAACCCAGGGTAATGGATTGGAGACAGAAGCCTGAAATCATCACGTGCAGAAATGTCACTAAGGGCCAATGTAGTACAAGTTCCGAAAGAGGCCCTGACAATTGACTAAGTGCTAGCTCACCCCTGCCAGGCCAGAAGAACTCAATCCGCCGCCATCCTTCAAAGTCCATTGCGGAAAGACATTGTCCCAGGCTCCACTAAGGCATAGTGTGAACTATGCTTCTACCACAGTGGGCTCTCCGAAACCGATGTTACTGGTTAGAATAAGCAACAGGGCTCTAGCTGGCTGTCAGTGGCAGATGAAGGAGGGCCGGAAGGCAGCCAACTCTCCATAGGAAACAACCCAGGGTAATGGATTGGAGACAGAAGCCTGAAATCATCACGTGCAGAAATGTCACTAAGGGCCAATGTAGTACAAGTTCCGAAAGAGGCCCTGACAATTGACTAAGTGCTAGCTCACCCCTGCCAGGCCAGAAGAACTCAATCCGCCGCCATCCTTCAAAGTCCATTGCGGAAAGACATTGTCCCAGGCTCCACTAAGGCATAGTGTGAACTATGCTTCTACCACAGTGGGCTCTCCGAAACCGATGTTACTGGTTAGAATAAGCAACAGGGCTCTAGCTGGCTGTCAGTGGCAGATGAAGGAGGGCCGGAAGGCAGCCAACTCTCCATAGGAAACAACCCAGGGTAATGGATTGGAGACAGAAGCCTGAAATCATCACGTGCAGAAATGTCACTAAGGGCCAATGTAGTACAAGTTCCGAAAGAGGTCTTGACAATTGACTACGTGCTAGCTCACCGCTGCGAGGCCAGAAGAACGCAATCCCCCTCCATCCTTTCCAGGCCATTGCGGAATGACATTGCCCAGGTTGGCTCCACTAAGGCATAGTGTGAACTATGCTTCTACCACAGTGGGCTCTCCGAAACCGATGTTACTGGTTAGAATAAGCAACAGGGCTCTAGCTGGCTGTCAGTGGCAGATGCAGGAGGGCCGGAAGGCAGCCAACTCTCCATAGGAAACAACCCAGGGTAATGGATTGGAGACAGAAGCCTGAAATCATCACGTGCAGAAATGTCACTAAGGGCCAATGTAGTACAAGTTTCGAAAGAGGCCCTGACAATTGACTAGGTGCTAGCTCACACCTGCCAGGCCAGAAGAACTCAATCCGCCGCCATCCTTCAAAGTCCATTGCGGAAAGACATTGTCCCAGGTTGGCTCCACTAAGGCTCCATTTAAGGGGACTCAAAGCGGCTGACAAACTTTTTGTTCTTCCCCCCACCACAGACACCCTGTGAGGTAGGTGGGGCTGTGAGAGCTCAGAAGAGAGCTGTGACTAGCCCATGGCCACCTAGCAAGCTTGGCTCATGTGAAAGTGGACGGAAGCTGGATTAAAGCTCTGGTGTGACTGCAGCCAAAGTGAAGAGAAAATTATTGGTCACATGGCTGATGTCTTCTGTGCCTATGAAAGTGGACTAAAGCTAGATTAATCCCTAGAAGAAGCAGCGTTGGCTTTTCTACCCCGCTTTTCTCACCCATTTAAGGGGACTCAAGGCGGCTGACAAACTTTCTGTTCTTCCCCGCACAACAGACACCCAGTGAGGTAGGTGGGGCTGTGAGAGCTCAGAAGAGAGCTGTGACTAGCCCATGGCCACCTAGCAAGCTTGGCTCATGTGAAAGTGGACTGAAGCTGGATTAATCCCTAGAAGAAGCAGAAGCAGCAATGGCTTTTCTACCCCTGTTTTCTCTCCCATTTAAGGGGACTCAAAGCAGCTGACAAACTTTCTGTTCTTCCCCCCACAACAGACACCCTGTGAGGTAGGTGGGGCTGTGAGAGCTCAGAAGAGAGCTGTGACTAGCCCATAGCCACCTAGCAAGCTTGGCTCATGTGAAAGTGGACTGAAGCTGGATTAATCCCTAGAAGAAGCAGAAGCAGCAATGGCTTTTCTACCCCTGTTTTCTCTCCCATTTAAGGGGACTCAAAGCAGCTGACAAACTTTCTGTTCTTCCCCCCACAACAGACACCCTGTGAGGTAGGTGGGGCTGTGAGAGCTCAGAAGAGAGCTGTGACTAGCCCGGTGATGGCCAACCTATGACACGCGTGTCACAGGTGACACACCAAGCCCTTTTGGGTGACACACCTGGTCACCCTGGCACCTGGGCATGTAGCACTTGCTTGTTCTTGACGTGTACGAAATACCAACTTTCAATTGAAGATTTAGCAAAGGAAATTCAGCAACAAAAGTCACTAATGTAAAGAATTGTTTTTGCTTTTAATAAAATAAATGTATCAAAAATATAACTTTTTTTACTAGAGCTACAAATATCACAAAATTATGGATATTTCTAGATGTGACACAGCACCTGAGTTAAGCTAGGTTTTCTTGAGAATTTTGACACACCGAGCTCAAAAGGTTAGCCATCACTGGACTAGCCCATGGCCACCTAGCAAGCTTGGCTCATGTGAAAGTGGACGGAAGATGGATTAAAGCTCTGGTGTGACTGCAGCCAAAGTGAAGAGAAAATTATTGGTCACATGGCTGATATCTTATGTGCCTATGAAAGTGGACTAAAGCTAGATTAATCCCTAGAAGAAGCAGCGTTGGCTTTTCTACCCCGCTTTTCTCACCCATTTAAGGGGACTCAAGGCGGCTGACAAACTTTCTGTTCTTCCCCACACAACAGACACCCAGTGAGGTAGGTGGGGCTGTGAGAGCTCAGAAGAGAGCTATGACTAGCCCATGGCCACCTAGCAAGCTTGGCTCATGTGAAAGTGGACTGAAGCTGGATTAAAGCTCTGGTGTGACTGCAGCCAAAGTGAAGAGAAAATTATTGGTCACATGGCTGATGTCTTCTGAGCCTATGAAAGTGGACTAAAGCTAGATTAATCCCTAGAAGAAGAAGCGTTGGCTTTTCTACCCCACTTTTCTCTCCCATTTAAGGGGACTCAAGGCGGCTGACAAACTTTCTGTTCTTCCCCGCAGAACAGACACCCTGTGAGGTAGGTGGGGCTGTGAGAGCTCAGAAGAGAGCTGTGACTAGCCCATAGCCACCTAGCAAGCTTGGCTCTTGTGAAAGTGGACTGAAGCTGGATTAATCCCTAGAAGAAGCAGAAGCAGCAATGGCTTTTCTACCCCGGTTTTCTCTCCCATTTAAAGGGACTCAAAGCGGCTGACAAACTTTCTTTTCTTCCCCCCACAACAGACACCCTGTGAGGTAGGTGGGGCTGTGAGAGCTCAGAAGAGAGCTGTGACTAGCCCATAGCCACCTACCAAGCTTGGCTCATGTGAAAGTGGACTGAAGCTGGATTAATCTCTAGAAGAAGCAGAAGCAGCAATGGCTTTTCTACCCCGGTTTAATCTCCCATTTAAGGGGACTCAAAGCAGCTGACAAACTTTCTGTTCTTCCCCCCACAACAGACACCCTGTGAGGTAGGTGGGGCTGTGAGAGCTCAGAAGAGAGCTGTGACTAGCCCATGGCCACCTAGGAAGCTTGGCTCATGTGAAAGTGGACGGAAGCTGGATTAAAGCTCTGGTGTGACTGCAGCCAAAGTGAAGAGAAAATTATTGGTCACATGGCTGATATCTTCTGTGCCTATGAAAGTGGACTAAAGCTAGATTAATCCCTAGAAGAAGAAGCGTTGGCTTTTCTACCCCGCTTTTCTCACCCATTTAAGGGGACTCAAAGCAGCTGACAAACTTACTGTTCTTCCCCCCACAACAGACACCCTGTGAAGTAGGTGGGGCTGTGAGAGCTCAGAAGAGAGCTGTGACTAGCCCATGGCCACCTAGCAAGCTTGGCTCATGTGAAAGTGGACTGAAGCTGGATTAAAGCTCTGGTGTGACTGCAGCCAAAGTGAAGAGAAAATTATTGGTCACATGGCTGATGTCTTCTGTGCCTATGAAAGTGGACTAAAGCTAGATTATTCCCTAGAAGAAGCAGCGTTGGCTTTTCTACCCCGCTTTTCTCACCCATTTAAGGGGACTCAAGGCGGCTGACAAACTTTCTGTTCTTCCCCGCACAACAGACACCCAGTGAGGTAGGTGGGGCTGTGAGAGCTCAGAAGAGAGCTGTGACTAGCCCATGGCCACCTAGCAAGCTTGGGTCATGTGAAAGTGGACTGAAGCTGGATTAAAGCTCTGGTGTGACTGCAGCCAAAGTGAAGAGAAAATTATTGGTCACATGGCTGATATCTTCTGTGCCTATGAAAGTGGACTAAAGCTAGATTAATCCCTAGAAGAAGCAGCGTTGGCTTTTCTACCCCGCTTTTCTCACCCATTTAAGGGGACTCAAGGCGGCTGACAAACTTTCTGTTCTTCCCCCCACAACAGACACCCTGTGAGGTAGGTGGGGCTGTGAGAGCTCAGCTGTGACTAGCCCATAGCCACCTAGCAAGCTTGGCTCATGTGAAACTGGACTGAAGCTGGATTAATCTCTAGAAGAAGCAGAAGCAGCAATGGCTTTTCTACCCCGGTTTTCTCTCCCATTTAAGGGGACTCAAAGCAGCTGACAAACTTTCTGTTCTTCCCCCCACAACAGACACCCTGTGAGGTAGGTGGGGCTGTGAGAGCTCAGAAGAGAGCTGTGACTAGCCCATGGCCACCTAGCAAGCTTGGCTCTTGTGAAAGTGGACGGAAGCTGGATTAAAGCTCTGGTGTGACTGCAGCCAAAGTGAAGAGAAAATTATTGGTCACATGGCTGATATCTTCTGTGCCTATGAAAGTGGACTAAAGCTAGATTAATCCCTAGAAGAAGCAGCGTTGGCTTTTCTACCCCGCTTTTCTCACCCATTTAAGGGGACTCAAAGCGGCTGACAAACTTTTTGTTCTTCCCCCCACCACAGACACCCTGTGAGGTAGGTGGGGCTGTGAGAGCTCAGAAGAGAGCTGTGACTAGCCCATGGCCACCTAGCAAGCTTGGCTCATGTGAAAGTGGACGGAAGCTGGATTAAAGCTCTGGTGTGACTGCAGCCAAAGTGAAGAGAAAATTATTGGTCACATGGCTGATGTCTTCTGTGCCTATGAAAGTGGACTAAAGCTAGATTAATCCCTAGAAGAAGCAGCGTTGGCTTTTCTACCCCGCTTTTCTCACCCATTTAAGGGGACTCAAGGCGGCTGACAAACTTTCTGTTCTTCCCTGCACAACAGACACCCAGTGAGGTAGGTGGGGCTGTGAGAGCTCAGAAGAGAGCTGTGACTAGCCCATGGCCACCTAGCAAGCTTGGCTCATGTGAAAGTGGACTGAAGCTGGATTAAACCTCTGGTATGACTGCAGCCAAAGTGAAGAGAAAATTATTGGTCTCATGGCTGATGTCTTCTGAGCCTATGAAAGTGGACTAAAGCTAGATTAATCCCTAGAAGAAGAAGCGTTGGCTTTTCTACCCCGCTTTTCTCACCCATTTAAGGGGACTCAAAGCGGCTGACAAACTTTCTGTTCTTCCCCCCACAACAGACACCCTGTGAGGTAGGTGGGGCTGTGAGAGCTCAGAAGAGAGCTGTGACTAGCCCATGGCCACCTAGCAAGCTTGGCTCATGTGAAAGTGGACTGAAGCTAGATTAAAGCTCTGGTGTGACTGCAGCCAAAGTGAAGAGAAAATTATTGGTCACATGGCTGATGTCTTCTGAGCCTATGAAAGTGGACTAAAGCTAGATTAATCCCTAGAAGAAGAAGCTAGTGTCAGGGGTAGGCCTAGGGAAGGGCTGCGGCTAGGGCTAGGGCTAGGGCTAGTGCTAGGGCTAAGGTTAGGGCTAGGACTAGGGCTAGGGCTAGGGCTAAGGCTGAGGCTAGGGTTAGGGCTAGGCTTAGGGCTAGGGCTAGTGTTATGGTTACGGTTAGGGCGACGGGTTGGGCTAGGGCTAGAGCCAGGGCTGAGGTAGCATGAGGGTGAGGGCTAGGGCTAGGGCTAGGGCTAGGGCTAGGGTTAGGGCTAGGGCTAGGGCTAGGGCTAGGGTTAGGCTTAGGCTTAGGGCTAGGGTTTGGGCTTGGGCTAGGTTTCGGGTTAGGGTTAGGGCTAGGGTTAGGGTTAGGATTAGGCCTAGGCCTAGTGCTACGATTATGGCTATGGCTAAAGCTCGGGCTCGGGCTCGGGCTAGGATTAGGCTTAGGTCTAGGGATAGGTTTCGGGCTATTTCTACATCTACGGTCAGAGCAGGGCTAGGCTGAGGGTGAGGGTGAAGGTGAGGGTTAGTGTTAGGGCTAGGTCTAGGTCTAGGCTTAGTGTTAGGGTTTGTATTAGGGTTCCGGCTTGGGTTAGGGCTAGGGTTAGGCTTAGGCTTAGGCTTACGCTTAGGTTTAGGGTTAGGCCTAGTGCTACGGCTAGGGCTAGGGCTTAAGCTAGTGTCAGGGCTAGGCCTAGGGAAGGGCTGCGGCTAGGGCTAGGGCTAGGACTAGGACTAGGACTAGGACTAGGGCTAGGGCTAGGGCTAGGGCTAGGGCTAGGGCTAGGGCTAGGGCTAGGGATAAGATTAGGTTTAGGTTAGGGTTAGAGTTTGAAAGTGGACGGAAGCTGGATTAAAGCTCTGGTGTGACTGCAGCCAAGGTGAAGAGAAAATTATTGGTCACATGTCTGATATCTTCTGTGCCTATGAAAGTGGACTAAAGCTAGATTAATCCCTAGAAGAAGAAGCGTTGGCTTTTCTACCCCGCTTTTCTCACCCATTTAAGGGGACTCAAGGCGGCTGACAAACTTTCTGTTCTTCCCCCCACAACAGACACCCTGTGAGGTAGGTGGGGCTGTGAGAGCTCAGAAGAGAGCTGTGACTAGCCCATGGCCACCTAGCAAGCTTGGCTCATGTGAAAGTGGACTGAAGCTGGATTAAAGCTCTGGTGTGACTGCAGCCAAAGTGAAGAGAAAATTATTGGTCACATGGCTGATGTCTTCTGTGCCTATTAAAGTGGACTAAAGCTAGATTAATCCCTAGAAGAAGAAGCGTTGGCTTTTCTACCCCGCTTTTCTCACCCATTTAAGGGGACTCAGGGCGGCTGACAAACTTTCTGTTCTTCCCCGCACAACAGACACCCTGTGAGGTAGGTGGGGCTGTGAGAGCTCAGAAGAGAGCTGTGACTAGCCCATAGCCACCTAGCAAGCATGGCTCATGTGAAAGTGGACTGAAGCTGGATTAATCCCTAGAAGAAGCAGAAGCAGCAATGGCTTTTCTACCCTGGTTTTCTCTCCCATTTAAGGGGACTCAAAGCGGCTGACAAACTTTCTTTTCTTCCCCGCACAACAGACACCCTGTGAGGTAGGTGGGGCTGTGAGAGCTCAGAAGAGAGCTGTGACTAGCCCGGTGATGGCCAACCTATGACACGCGTGTCACAGGTGACACACCAAGCCCTTTTGGGTGACACACCTGGTCACCCTGGCACCTGGGCATGTAGCACTTGCTTGTTCTTGACGTGTACGAAATACCAACTTTCAATTGAAGATTTAGCAAAGGAAATTCAGCAACAAAAGTCACTAATGTAAAGAATTGTTTTTGCTTTTAATAAAATAAATGTATCAAAAATATAACTTTTTTTACTAGAGCTACAAATATCACAAAATTATGGATATTTCTAGATGTGACACAGCACCTGAGTTAAGCTAGGTTTTCTTGAGAATTTTGACACACCGAGCTCAAAAGGTTAGCCATCACTGGACTAGCCCATGGCCACCTAGCAAGCTTGGCTCATGTGAAAGTGGACGGAAGATGGATTAAAGCTCTGGTGTGACTGCAGCCAAAGTGAAGAGAAAATTATTGGTCACATGGCTGATATCTTATGTGCCTATGAAAGTGGACTAAAGCTAGATTAATCCCTAGAAGAAGCAGCGTTGGCTTTTCTACCCCGCTTTTCTCACCCATTTAAGGGGACTCAAGGCGGCTGACAAACTTTCTGTTCTTCCCCACACAACAGACACCCAGTGAGGTAGGTGGGGCTGTGAGAGCTCAGAAGAGAGCTATGACTAGCCCATGGCCACCTAGCAAGCTTGGCTCATGTGAAAGTGGACTGAAGCTGGATTAAAGCTCTGGTGTGACTGCAGCCAAAGTGAAGAGAAAATTATTGGTCACATGGCTGATGTCTTCTGAGCCTATGAAAGTGGACTAAAGCTAGATTAATCCCTAGAAGAAGAAGCGTTGGCTTTTCTACCCCACTTTTCTCTCCCATTTAAGGGGACTCAAGGCGGCTGACAAACTTTCTGTTCTTCCCCGCAGAACAGACACCCTGTGAGGTAGGTGGGGCTGTGAGAGCTCAGAAGAGAGCTGTGACTAGCCCATAGCCACCTAGCAAGCTTGGCTCTTGTGAAAGTGGACTGAAGCTGGATTAATCTCTAGAAGAAGCAGAAGCAGCAATGGCTTTTCTACCCCGGTTTAATCTCCCATTTAAGGGGACTCAAAGCAGCTGACAAACTTTCTGTTCTTCCCCCCACAACAGACACCCTGTGAGGTAGGTGGGGCTGTGAGAGCTCAGAAGAGAGCTGTGACTAGCCCATGGCCACCTAGGAAGCTTGGCTCATGTGAAAGTGGACGGAAGCTGGATTAAAGCTCTGGTGTGACTGCAGCCAAAGTGAAGAGAAAATTATTGGTCACATGGCTGATATCTTCTGTGCCTATGAAAGTGGACTAAAGCTAGATTAATCCCTAGAAGAAGAAGCGTTGGCTTTTCTACCCCGCTTTTCTCACCCATTTAAGGGGACTCAAAGCAGCTGACAAACTTACTGTTCTTCCCCCCACAACAGACACCCTGTGAAGTAGGTGGGGCTGTGAGAGCTCAGAAGAGAGCTGTGACTAGCCCATGGCCACCTAGCAAGCTTGGCTCATGTGAAAGTGGACTGAAGCTGGATTAAAGCTCTGGTGTGACTGCAGCCAAAGTGAAGAGAAAATTATTGGTCACATGGCTGATGTCTTTTGTGCCTATGAAAGTGGACTAAAGCTAGATTATTCCCTAGAAGAAGCAGCGTTGGCTTTTCTACCCCGCTTTTCTCACCCATTTAAGGGGACTCAAGGCGGCTGACAAACTTTCTGTTCTTCCCCGCACAACAGACACCCAGTGAGGTAGGTGGGGCTGTGAGAGCTCAGAAGAGAGCTGTGACTAGCCCATGGCCATCTAGCAAGCTTGGGTCATGTGAAAGTGGACTGAAGCTGGATTAAAGCTCTGGTGTGACTGCAGCCAAAGTGAAGAGAAAATTATTGGTCACATGGCTGATATCTTCTGTGCCTATGAAAGTGGACTAAAGCTAGATTAATCCCTAGAAGAAGCAGCGTTGGCTTTTCTACCCCGCTTTTCTCACCCATTTAAGGGGACTCAAGGCGGCTGACAAACTTTCTGTTCTTCCCCCCACAACAGACACCCTGTGAGGTAGGTGGGGCTGTGAGAGCTCAGCTGTGACTAGCCCATAGCCACCTAGCAAGCTTGGCTCATGTGAAACTGGACTGAAGCTGGATTAATCTCTAGAAGAAGCAGAAGCAGCAATGGCTTTTCTACAACGGTTTTCTCTCCCATTTAAGGGGACTCAAAGCAGCTGACAAACTTTCTGTTCTTCCCCCCACAACAGACACCCTGTGAGGTAGGTGGGGCTGTGAGAGCTCAGAAGAGAGCTGTGACTAGCCCATGGCCACCTAGCAAGCTTGGCTCATGTGAAAGTGGACGGAAGCTGGATTAAAGCTCTGGTGTGACTGCAGCCAAAGTGAAGAGAAAATTATTGGTCACATGGCTGATATCTTCTGTGCCTATGAAAGTGGACTAAAGCTAGATTAATCCCTAGAAGAAGCAGCGTTGGCTTTTCTACCCCGCTTTTCTCACCCATTTAAGGGGACTCAAAGCGGCTGACAAACTTTTTGTTCTTCCCCCCACCACAGACACCCTGTGAGGTAGGTGGGGCTGTGAGAGCTCAGAAGAGAGCTGTGACTAGCCCATGGCCACCTAGCAAGCTTGGCTCATGTGAAAGTGGACGGAAGCTGGATTAAAGCTCTGGTGTGACTGCAGCCAAAGTGAAGAGAAAATTATTGGTCACATGGCTGATGTCTTCTGTGCCTATGAAAGTGGACTAAAGCTAGATTAATCCCTAGAAGAAGCAGCGTTGGCTTTTCTACCCCGCTTTTCTCACCCATTTAAGGGGACTCAAGGCGGCTGACAAACTTTCTGTTCTTCCCTGCACAACAGACACCCAGTGAGGTAGGTGGGGCTGTGAGAGCTCAGAAGAGAGCTGTGACTAGCCCATGGCCACCTAGCAAGCTTGGCTCATGTGAAAGTGGACTGAAGCTGGATTAAACCTCTGGTATGACTGCAGCCAAAGTGAAGAGAAAATTATTGGTCTCATGGCTGATGTCTTGTGAGCCTATGAAAGTGGACTAAAGCTAGATTAATCCCTAGAAGAAGAAGCGTTGGCTTTTCTACCCCGCTTTTCTCACCCATTTAAGGGGACTCAAAGCGGCTGACAAACTTTCTGTTCTTCCCCCCACAACAGACACCCTGTGAGGTAGGTGGGGCTGTGAGAGCTCAGAAGAGAGCTGTGACTAGCCCATGGCCACCTAGCAAGCTTGGCTCATGTGAAAGTGGACTGAAGCTAGATTAAAGCTCTGGTGTGACTGCAGCCAAAGTGAAGAGAAAATTATTGGTCACATGGCTGATGTCTTCTGAGCCTATGAAAGTGGACTAAAGCTAGATTAATCCCTAGAAGAAGAAGCTAGTGTCAGGGGTAGGCCTAGGGAAGGGCTGCGGCTAGGGCTAGGGCTAGGGCTAGTGCTAGGGCTAAGGTTAGGGCTAGGACTAGGGCTAGGGCTAGGGCTAAGGCTGAGGCTAGGGTTAGGGCTAGGCTTAGGGCTAGGGCTAGTGTTATGGTTACGGTTAGGGCGACGGGTTGGGCTAGGGCTAGAGCCAGGGCTGAGGTAGCATGAGGGTGAGGGCTAGGGCTAGGGCTAGGGCTAGGGCTAGGGTTAGGGCTAGGGCTAGGGCTAGGGCTAGGGCTAGGGCTAGGGTTAGGCTTAGGCTTAGGGCTAGGGTTTGGGCTTGGGCTAGGTTTCGGGTTAGGGTTAGGGCTAGGGTTAGGGTTAGGATTAGGCCTAGGCCTAGTGCTACGATTATGGCTATGGCTAAAGCTCGGGCTCGGGCTCGGGCTAGGATTAGGCTTAGGTCTAGGGATAGGTTTCGGGCTATTTCTACATCTACGGTCAGAGCAGGGCTAGGCTGAGGGTGAGGGTGAAGGTGAGGGTTAGTGTTAGGGCTAGGTCTAGGTCTAGGCTTAGTGTTAGGGTTTGTATTAGGGTTCCGGCTTGGGTTAGGGCTAGGGTTAGGCTTAGGCTTAGGCTTACGCTTAGGTTTAGGGTTAGGCCTAGTGCTACGGCTAGGGCTAGGGCTTAAGCTAGTGTCAGGGCTAGGCCTAGGGAAGGGCTGCGGCTAGGGCTAGGGCTAGGACTAGGACTAGGACTAGGACTAGGACTAGGACTAGGGCTAGGGCTAGGGCTAGGGCTAGGGATAAGATTAGGGTTAGGTTAGGGTTAGAGTTTGAAAGTGGACGGAAGCTGGATTAAAGCTCTGGTGTGACTGCAGCCAAGGTGAAGAGAAAATTATTGGTCACATGTCTGATATCTTCTGTGCCTATGAAAGTGGACTAAAGCTAGATTAATCCCTAGAAGAAGAAGCGTTGGCTTTTCTACCCCGCTTTTCTCACCCATTTAAGGGGACTCAAGGCGGCTGACAAACTTTCTGTTCTTCCCCCCACAACAGACACCCTGTGAGGTAGGTGGGGCTGTGAGAGCTCAGAAGAGAGCTGTGACTAGCCCATGGCCACCTAGCAAGCTTGGCTCATGTGAAAGTGGACTGAAGCTGGATTAAAGCTCTGGTGTGACTGCAGCCAAAGTGAAGAGAAAATTATTGGTCACATGGCTGATGTCTTCTGTGCCTATTAAAGTGGACTAAAGCTAGATTAATCCCTAGAAGAAGAAGCGTTGGCTTTTCTACCCTGCTTTTCTCACCCATTTAAGGGGACTCAGGGCGGCTGACAAACTTTCTGTTCTTCCCCGCACAACAGACACCCTGTGAGGTAGGTGGGGCTGTGAGAGCTCAGAAGAGAGCTGTGACTAGCCCATAGCCACCTAGCAAGCATGGCTCATGTGAAAGTGGACTGAAGCTGGATTAATCCCTAGAAGAAGCAGAAGCAGCAATGGCTTTTCTACCCTGGTTTTCTCTCCCATTTAAGGGGACTCAAAGCGGCTGACAAACTTTCTTTTCTTCCCCCCACAACAGACACCCTGTGAGGTAGGTGGGGCTGTGAGAGCTCAGAATAGAGCTGTGACTAGCCCATAGCCACCTAGCAAGCTTGGCTCATGTGAAAGTGGACTGAAGCTGGATTAATCCCTAGAAGAAGCAGAAGCAGCAATGGCTTTTCTACCCCGCTTTTCTCACCCATTTATGGGGACTCAAAGCGGCTGACAAACTTTCTGTTCTTCCCCCCACAACAGACACCCTGTGAGGTAGGTGGGGCTGTGAGAGCTCAGAAGAGAGCTGTGACTAGCCCATGGCCACCTAGCAAGCTTGGCTCATGTGAAAGTGGACTGAAGCTGGATTAAAGCTCTGCTGTGACTGCAGCCAAAGTGAAGAGAAAATTATTGGTCACATGGCTGATGTCTTCTGTGCCTATGAAAGTGGACTAAAGCTAGATTAATCCCTAGAAGTAGAAGCGTTGGCTTTTCTACCCCGCTTTTCTCACCCATTTAAGGGGACTCAAGGCGGCTGACAAACTTTCTGTTCTTCCCCGCACAACAGACACCCTGTGAGGTAGGTGGGGCTGTGAGAGCTCAGAAGAGAGCTGTGACTAGCCCATGGCCACCTAGCAAGCTTGGCTCATGTGAAAGTGGACTGAAGCTGGATTAAAGCTCTGTTGTGACTGCAGCCAAAGTGAAGAGAAAATTATTGGTCACATGGCTGATGTCTTCTGAGCCTATGAAAGTGGACTAAAGCTAGATTAATCCCTAGAAGAAGAAGGTAGTGTCAGGGCTAGGCCTAGGGAAGGGCTGCGGCGAAGGCTAGGGTTAGGGCTAGGGCTAGGGCTAGGGCTAGGGTTAGGGTTAGGGCTAGGACTAGGGCTAGGGCTAGGGCTAGGGTTAAGGCTGGGGCTAGGCTTAGGGCTAGGCTTAGGGCTAGGGCTAGTGTTATGGTTACGGTTAGGGCGACGGGTAGGGCTAGGGCTAGAGCCAGGGCTGAGGTAGCATGAGGGTGAGGGCTAGGGCTAGGGCTAGGGCTAGGGCTAGGGCTAGGGCTAGGGTTTGGTTTAGGCCTAGGCCTAGTGCTAAGACTAGGGATAGGGATAGGGTTAGGGTTAGGGTTAGGGCTAGGGTTAGGCTTAGGCTTAGGGCTAGGGCTTGGGCTTGGGCTAGGTTTCGGGTTAGGGTTAGGGCTAGGGTTACGGCTAGGGTTAGGGTTAGGATTAGGCCTAGGCCTAGTGCTACGATTATGGCTATGGCTAAAGCTCGGGCTCGGGCTAGGATTAGGCTTAGGTCTAGGGATAGGTTTCGGGCTATTTCTACATCTACGGCCAGAGCAGGGCTAGGCTGAGGGTGAGGGTGAAAGTGAGGGTTAGTGTTAGGGCTAGGGCTAGGGCTAGGCTTAGTGTTCGGGTTTGTATTAGGGTTCCGGCTTGGGTTAGGGCTAGGGTTAGGCTTAGGCTTAGGCTTACGCTTAGGTTTAGGGTTAGGCCTAGTGCTACGGCTAGGGCTAGGGCTTAAGCTAGTGTCAGGGCTAGGCCTAGGGAAGGGCTGCGGCTAGGGCTAGGACTAGGACTAGGGCTAGGGCTAGGGCTAGGGCTAGGGCTAGGGCTAGGGCTAGGGATAAGATTAGGGTTAGGGTTAGGGTTAGAGTTTGAAAGTGGACGGAAGCTGGATTAAAGCTCTGGTGTGACTGCAGCCAAAGTGAAGAGAAAATTATTGGTCACATGGCTGATATCTTCTGTGCCTATGAAAGTGGACTAAAGCTAGATTAATCCCTAGAAGAAGAAGCGTTTTCTTTTCTACCCCGCTTTTCTCACCCATTTAAGGGAACTCAAAGCGGCTGACAAACTTTCTGTTCTTCCCCCCACAACAGACACCCTCTGACGTAGGTGGGGCTGTGAGAGCTCAGAAGAGAGCTGTGACTAGCCCATGGCCACCTAGCAAGCTTGGCTCATGTGAAAGTGGACTGAAGCTGGATTAAAGCTCTGGTGTGACTGCAGCCAAAGTGAAGAGAAAATTATTGGTCACATGGCTGATGTCTTCTGTGCCTATTAAAGTTGACTAAAGCTAGATTAATCCCTAGAAGAAGAAGCGTTGGCTTTTCTACCCCGCTTTTCTCACCCATTTAAGGGGACTCAAGGCGGCTGACAAACTTTCTGTTCTTCCCCCCACAACAGACACCCTGTGAGGTAGGTGGGGTTGTGAGAGCTCAGAAGAGAGCTGTGACTAGCCCATGGCCACCTAGCAAGCTTGGCTAATGTGAAAGTCGACTGAAGCTGGATTAAAGCTCTGGTGTGACTGCAGCCAAAGTGAAGAGAAAATTATTGGTCACATGGCTGATATCTTCTGTGCCTATGAAAGTGGACTAAAGCTAGATTAATCCGTAGAATAAGAAGCGTTGGCTTTTCTACCCCGCTTTTCTCACCCATTTAAGGGGACTCAAAGCGGCTGACAAACTTTCTGTTCCTCCCCCCACAACAGACACCCTGTGAGGTAGGTGGGGCTGTGAGAGCTCAGAAGAGAGCTGTGACTAGCCCATGGCCACCTAGCAAGCTTGGCTCATGTGAAAGTGGACTGAAGCTGGATTAAAGCTCTGGTGTGACTGCAGCCAAAGTGAAGAGAAAATTATTGGTCACATGGCTGATGTCTTCTGAGCCTATGAAAGTGGACTAAAGCTAGATTAATCCCTAGAAGAAGAAGCTAGTGTCAGGGGTAGGCCTAGGAAAGGGCTGCGGCTAGGGCTAGGGCTAGTGCTAGGGCTAATGTTAGGGCTAGGACTAGGGCTAGGGCTAGGGCTAAGGCTGAGGCTAGGGTTAGGGCTAGGCTTAGGGCTAGGGCTAGTGTTATGGTTACGGTTAGGGCGACGGGTTGGGCTAGGGCTAGAGCCAGGGCTGAGGTAGCATGAGGGTGAGGGCTAGGGCTAGGGCTAGGGCTAGGGCTAGGGCTAGGGTTAGGGCTAGGGCTAGGGCTAGGGTTAGGGCTAGGGCTAGGGCTAGGGCTAGGGCTAGGGCTAGGGCTAGGGCTAGGGCTAGGGTTTGGTTTAGGCCTAGGCCTAGTGCTAAGACTAGGGATTGGGATAGGGATAGGGTTAGGGCTAGGGTTAGGCTTAGGCTTAGGGCTAGGGTTTGGGCTTGGGCTAGGTTTCGGGTTAGGGTTAGGGCTAGGGTTAGGGTTAGGATTAGGCCTAGGCCTAGTGCTACGATTATGGCTATGGCTAAAGCTCGGGCTCGGGCTCGGGCTAGGATTAGGCTTAGGTCTAGGGATAGGTTTCGGGCTATTTCTACATCTACGGCCAGAGCAGGGCTAGGCTGAGGGTGAGGGTGAAGGTGAGGGTTAGTGTTAGGGCTAGGTCTAGGTCTAGGCTTAGTGTTAGGGTTTGTATTAGGGTTCCGGCTTGGGTTAGGGCTAGGGTTAGGCTTAGGCTTAGGCTTACGCTTAGGTTTAGGGTTAGGCCTAGTGCTACGGCTAGGGCTAGTGCTTAAGCTAGTGTCAGGGCTAGGCCTAGGGAAGGGCTGCGGCTAGGGCTAGGGCTAGGACTAGGACTAGGACTAGGACTAGGACTAGGACTAGGACTAGGACTAGGACTAGGACTAGGACTAGGACTAGGGCTGGGGCTAGGGCTAGGGCTAGGGCTAGGGCTAGGGCTAGGGCTAGGGCTAGGGATAAGATTAGGGTTAGGGTTAGGGTTAGAGTTTGAAAGTGGACGGAAGCTGGATTAAAGCTCTGGTGTGACTGCAGCCAAGGTGAAGAGAAAATTATTGGTCACATGTCTGATATCTTCTGTGCCTATGAAAGTGGACTAAAGCTAGATTAATCCCTAGAAGAAGAAGCGTTTTCTTTTCTATCCCGCTTTTCTCACCCATTTAAGGGGACTCAAAGCGGCTGACAAACTTTCTTTCTTCCCCCCACAACAGACACCCTCTGACGTAGGTGGGGCTGTGAGATCTCAGAAGACAGCTGTGACTAGCCCATGGCCACCTAGCAAGCTTGGCTCATGTGAAAGTGGACTGAAGCTGGATTAAAGCTCTGGTGTGACTGCAGCCAAAGTGAAGAGAAAATTATTGGTCACATGGCTGATGTCTTCTGTGCCTATTAAAGTTGACTAAAGCTAGATTAATCCCTAGAAGAAGAAGCGTTGGCTTTTCTACCCCACTTTTCTCACCCATTTAAGGGGACTCAAAGCGGCTGACAAACTTTCTTTTCTTCCCCCCACAACAGACACCCTGTGAGGTAGGTGGGGCTGTGAGAGCTCAGAAGAGAGGTGTGACTAGCCCATAGCCACCTAGCAAGCTTGGCTCATGTGAAAGTGGACTGAAGCTGGATTAATCCCTAGAAGAAGCAGAAGCAGCAATGGCGTTTCTACCCCGGTTTTCTCTCCCATTTAAGGCGACTCAAAGCAGCTGACAAACTTTCTGTTCTTCCCCCCACAACAGACTCCCTGTGAGGTAGGTGGGGCTGTGAGAGCTCAGAAGAGAGCTGTGACTAGCCCATGGCTACCTAGCAAGCTTGGCTCATGTGAAAGTGGACGGAAGCTGGATTAAAGCTCTGGTGTGACTGCAGCCAAAGTGAAGAGAAAATTATTGGTCACATGGCTGATATCTTCTGTGCCTATGAAAGTGGACTAAAGCTAGATTAATCCCTAGAAGAAGCAGCGTTGGCTTTTCTACCCCGCTTTTCTCACCGATTTAAGGGGACTCAAAGCGGCTGACAAACTTTCTGTTCTTCCCCCCACAACAGACACCCTGTGAGGTAGGTGGGGCTGTGAGAGCTCAGAAGAGAGCTGTGACTAGCCCATGGCCACCTAACAAGCTTGGCTCATGTGAAAGTGGACGGAAGCTGGATTAAAGCTCTGGTGTGACTGCAGCCAAAGTGAAGAGAAAATTATTGGTCACATGGCTGATGTTTTCTGTGCCTATGAAAGTGGACTAAAGCTAGATTAATCCCTAGAAGAAGAAGCGTTGGCTTTTCTACCCCACTTTTCTCACTCATTTAAGGGGACTCAAGGCGGCTGACAAACTTTCTGTTCTTCCCCGCACAACAGACACCCTGTGAGGGTGGTGGGGCTGTGAGAGCTCAGAAGAGAGCTGTGACTAGCCCATAGCCACCTAGCAAGCTTGGCTCATGTGAAAGTGGACTGAAGCTGGATTAATCCCTAGAAGAAGCAGAAGCAGCAATGGCTTTTCTACCCCGGTTTTCTCTCCCATTTAAGGGGACTCAAAGCGGCTGACAAACTTTCTGTTCTTCCCCCCACAACAGACACCCTGTGAGGTAGGTGGGGCTGTGAGAGCTCAGAAGAGAGCTGTGACTAGCCCATAGCCACCTAGCAAGCTTGGCTCACGTGAAAGTGGACTGAAGCTGGATTAATCCCTAGAAGAAGCAGAAGCAGCAATGGCTTTTCTACCCCGGTTTTCTCTCCCATTTAAGGGGACTCAAATCAGCTGACAAACTTTCTATTCTTCCCCCCACAGCAGACACCCTGTGAGGTAGGTGGGGCTGTGAGAGCTCAGAAGAGAGCTGTGACTAGCCCATGGCCACCTAGCAAGCTTGGCTCATGTGAAAGTGGACGGAAGCTGGATTAAAGCTCTGGTGTGACTGCAGCCAAAGAGAAGAGAAATTTATTGGTCACATGGCTGATATCTTCTGTGCCTATGAAAGTGGACTAAAGCTAGATTAATCCCTAGAAGAAGAAGCGTTGGCTTTTCTACCCCGCTTTTCTCACCCATTTAAGGGGACTCAAAGCAGCTGACAAACTTTCTGTTCTTCCCCCCACCACAGACACCCTGTGAGTTAGGTGGGGCTGTGAGAGCTCAGAAGAGAGCTGTGACTAGCCCATGGCCACCTAGCAAGCTTGGCTCATGTGAAAGTGGACGGAAGCTGGATTAAAGCCCTGGTGTGACTGCAGCCAAAGTGAAGAGAAAATTATTCGTCACATGGCTGATATCTTCTGTGCCTATGAAAGTGGACTAAAGCTAGATTAATCCCTAGAAGAAGAAGCGTTGGCTTTTTACCCCGCTTTTCTCACCCATTTAAGGGGACTCAAAGCGGCTGACAAACTTTCTGTTCTTCCCCCCACAACAGACACCCTGTGAGGTAGGTGGGGCTGTGAGAGCTCAGAAGAGACCTGTGACTAGCCCATGGCCACCTAGCAAGCTTGGCTCATGTGAAAGTGGACTGAAGCTGGATTAAAGCTCTGCTGTGACTGCAGCCAAAGTGAAGAGAAAATTATTGGTCACATGGCTGATGTCTTCTGTGCCTATGAAAGTGGACTAAAGCTAGATTAATCCCTAGAAGAAGAAGCGTTGGCTTTTCTACCCCGCTTTTCTCACCCATTTAAGGGGACTCAAGGCGGCTGACAAACTTTCTGTTCTTCCCCGCACAACAGACACCCTGTGAGGTAGGTGGGGCTGTGAGAGCTCAGAAGAGAGCTGTGACTAGCCCATGGCCATCTAGCAAGCTTGGCTCATGTGAAAGTGGACTGAAGCTGGATTAAAGCTCTGGTGTGACTGCAGCCAAAGTGAAGAGAAAATTATTGGTCACATGGCTGATGTCTTCTGAGCCTATGAAACTGGACTAAAGCTAGATTAATCCCTAGAAGAAGAAGGTAGTGTCAGGGTAGGCCTAGGGAAGGGCTGCGGCTAGGGCTAGGGCTAGGGCTAGGGCTAGGGCTAGGGTTAGGGTTAGGGCTTGGACTAGGGCTAGGGCTAGGGCTAGGGCTAAGGCTGAGGCTAGGGCTAGGGCTAGGCTTAGGGCTAGGGCTATTGTTCTGGTTACGGTTAGGGCGACGGGTTGGGCTAGGGCTAGAGCCAGGGCTGAGGTAGCATGAGGGCGAGGGCTAGGGCTAGGGCTATGGCTAGGGCTAGGGTTAGGGCTAGGGTTTGGTTTAGGCCTAGGCCTAGTGCTAAGACTAGGGATAGGGATAGGGTTAGGGTTAGGGCTAGGGTTAGGCTTAGGCTTAGGGCTAGGGCTTGGGCTTGGGCTAGGTTTCGGGTTAGGGTTAGGGCTAGGGTTAGGGCTAGGGTTAGGATTAGGCCTAGGCCTAGTGCTACGATTATGGCTATGGCTAAAGCTCGGGCTCGGGCTAGGATTAGGCTTAGGTCTAGGGATAGGTTTCGGGCTATTTCTACATCTACGGCCAGAGCAGGGCTAGGCTGAGGGTGAGGGTGAAAGTGAGGGTTAGTGTTAGGGCTAGGTCTAGGTCTAGGCTTAGTGTTAGGGTTTGTATTAGCGTTCCGGCTTGGGTTAGGGCTAGGGTTAGGCTTAGGCTTAGGCTTACGCTTAGGTTTAGGGTTAGGCCTAGTGCTACGGCTAGGGCTAGGGCTTAAGCTAGTGTCAGGGCTAGGCCTAGGGAAGGGCTGCGGCTAGGGCTAGGACTAGGACTAGGACTAGGACTAGGGCTAGGGCTAGGGCTAGGGATAAGATTAGGGTTAGGGTTAGGGTTAGAGTTTGAAAGTGGACGGAAGCTGGATTAAAGCTCTGGTGTGACTGCAGCCAAAGTGAAGAGAAAATTATTGGTCACATGGCTGATATCTTCTGTGCCTATGAAAGTGGACTAAAGCTAGATTAATCCCTAGAAGAAGAAGCGTTTTCTTTTCTACCCCGCTTTTCTCACCCATTTAAGGGGACTCAAAGCGGCTGACAAACCTTCTGTTCTTCCCCCGACAACAGACACCCTCTGACGTAGGTGGGGCTGTGAGAGCTCAGAAGAGAGCTGTGACTAGCCCATGGCCACCTAGCAAGCTTGGCTCATGTGAAAGTGGACTGAAGCTGGATTAAAGCTCTGGTGTGACTGCAGCCAAAGTGAAGAGAAAATTATTGGTCACATGGCTGATGTCTTCTGTGCCTATGAAAGTGGACTAAAGCTAGATTAATCCCTAGAAGAAGAAGCGTTGGCTTTTCTACCCCGCTTTTCTCACCCATTTAAGGGGACTCAAGGCGGCTGACAAACTTTCTGTTCTTCCCCGCACAACAGACACCCTGTGAGGTAGGTGGGGCTGTGAGAGCTCAGAAGAGAGCTGTGACTAGCCCATGGCCACCTAGCAAGCTTGGCTCATGTGAAAGTGGACTGAAGCTGGATTAAAGCTCTGGTGTGACTGCAGCCAAAGTGAAGAGAAAATTATTGGTCACATGGCTGATGTCTTCTGAGCCTATGAAACTGGACTAAAGCTAGATTAATCCCTAGAAGAAGAAGGTAGTGTCAGGGCTAGGCCTAGGGAAGGGCTGCGGCTGGGGCTAGGGCTAGGGCTAGGGCTAGGGTTAGGGTTAGGGCTAGGACTAGGGCTAGGGCTAGGGCTAGGGCTACGGCTGAGGCTAGGGTTAGGGCTAGGCTTAGGGCTAGGGCTAGTGTTATGGTTACGGTTAGGGCGACGGGTTAGGCTAGGGCTAGAGCCAGGGCTGAGGTAGCATGAGGGTGAGGGCTAGGGCTAGGGCTAGGGCTAGGGCTATGGCTAGGGCTAGGGTTTGGTTTAGGCCTAGGCCTAGTGCTAAGACTAGGGATAGGGATAGGGTTAGGGTTAGGGTTAGGGTTAGGGCTAGGGTTAGGCTTAGGCTTAGGGCTAGGGCTAGGGCTTGGGCTTGGGCTAGGTTTCGGGTTAGGGTTAGGGCTAAGGTTAGGGCTAGGGTTAGGGTTAGGATTAGCCCTAGGCCTAGTGCTACGATTATGGCTATGGCTAAAGCTCGGGCTCGGGCTAGGATTAGGCTTAGGTCTAGGGATAGGTTTCGGGCTATTTCTACATCTACGGCCAGAGGAGGGCTAGGCTGAGGGTGAGGGTGAAAGTGAGGGTTAGGGTTAGGTCTAGGTCTAGGTCTAGGTCTAGGCTTAGTGTTAGGGTTTGTATTAGCGTTCCGGCTTGGGTTAGGGCTAGGGTTAGGCTTAGGCTTAGGCTTACGCTTAGGTTTAGGGTTAGGCCTAGTGCTACGGCTAGGGCTAGGGCTTAAGCTAGTGTCAGGGCTAGGCCTAGGGAAGGGCTGCGGCTAGGGCTAGGACTAGGACTAGGACTAGGACTAGGACTAGGACTAGGACTAGGGCTAGGGCTAGGGCTAGGGCTAGGGCTAGGGATAAGATTAGGGTTAGGTTTAGGGTTAGAGTTTGAAAGTGGACGGAAGCTGGATTAAAGCTCTGGTGTGACTGCAGCCAAAGTGAAGAGAAAATTATTGGTCACATGGCTGATATCTTCTGTGCCTATGAAAGTGGACTAAAGCTAGATTAATCCCTAGAAGAAGAAGCGTTTTCTTTTCTACCCCGCTTTTCTCACCCATTTAAGGGGACTCAAAGCGGCTGACAAACCTTCGGTTCTTCCCCCCACAACAGACACCCTCTGACGTAGGTGGGGCTGTGAGAGCTCAGAAGAGAGCTGTGACTAGCCCATGGCCACCTAGCAAGCTTGGCTCATGTGAAAGTGGACTGAAGCTGGATTAAAGCTCTGTTGTGACTGTAGCCAAAGTGAAGAGAAAATTATTGGTCACATGGCTGATGTCTTCTGTGCCTATTAAAGTTGACTAAAGCTAGATTAATCCCTAGAAGAAGAAGCGTTTTCTTTTCTATCCCGCTTTTCTCACCCATTTAAGGGGACTCAAAGCGGCTGACAAACTTTCTTTCTTCCCCCCATAACAGACACCCTCTGACGTAGGTGGGGCTGTGAGATCTCAGAAGACAGCTGTGACTAGCCCATGGCCACCTAGCAAGCTTGGCTCATGTGAAAGTGGACTGAAGCTGGATTAAAGCTCTGGTGTGACTGCAGCCAAAGTGAAGAGAAAATTATTGGTCACATGGCTGATGTCTTCTGTGCCTATTAAAGTTGACTAAAGCTAGATTAATCCCTAGAAGAAGAAGCGTTGGCTTTTCTACCCCACTTTTCTCACCCATTTAAGGGGACTCAAAGCGGCTGACAAACTTTCTTTTCTTCCCCCCACAACAGACACCCTGTGAGTTAGGTGGGGCTGTGAGAGCTCAGAAGAGAGCTGTGACTAGCCCATAGCCACCTAGCAAGCTTGGCTCATGTGAAAGTGGACTGAAGCTGGATTAATCCCTAGAAGAAGCAGAAGCAGCAATGGCTTTTCTACCCCGGTTTTCTCTCCCATTTAAGGCGACTCAAAGCAGCTGACAAACTTTCTGTTCTTCCCCCCACAACAGACTCCCTGTGAGGTAGGTGGGGCTGTGAGAGCTCAGAAGAGAGCTGTGACTAGCCCATGGCTACCTAGCAAGCTTGGCTCATGTGAAAGTGGACGGAAGCTGGATTAAAGCTCTGGTGTGACTGCAGCCAAAGTGAAGAGAAAATTATTGGTCACATGGCTGATATCTTCTGTGCCTATGAAAGTGGACTAAAGCTAGATTAATCCCTAGAAGAAGCAGCGTTGGCTTTTCTACCCCGCTTTTCTCACCGATTTAAGGGGACTCAAAGCGGCTGACAAACTTTCTGTTCTTCCCCCCACAACAGACACCCTGTGAGTTAGGTGGGGCTGTGAGAGCTCAGAAGAGAGCTGTGACTAGCCCATGGCCACCTAGCAAGCTTGGCTCATGTGAAAGTGGACTGAAGCTGGATTAAAGCTCTGGTGTGACTGCAGCCAAAGTGAAGAGAAAATTATTGGTCACATGGCTGATGTTTTCTGTGCCTATGAAAGTGGACTAAAGCTAGATTAATCCCTAGAAGAAGAAGCGTTGGCTTTTCTACCCCACTTTTCTCACCCATTTAAGGGGACTCAAGGCGGCTGACAAACTTTCTGTTCTTCCCCGCACAACAGACACCCTGTGAGGGTGGTGGGGCTGTGAGAGCTCAGAAGAGAGCTGTGACTAGCCCATAGCCACCTAGCAAGCTTGGCTCATGTGAAAGTGGACTGAAGCTGGATTAATCCCTAGAAGAAGCAGAAGCAGCAATGGCTTTTCTACCCCGGTTTTCTCTCCCATTTAAGGGGACTCAAAGCGGCTGACAAACTTTCTGTTCTTCCCCCCACAACAGACACCCTGTGAGGTAGGTGGGGCTGTGAGAGCTCAGAAGAGAGCTGTGACTAGCCCATAGCCACCTAGCAAGCTTGGCTCACGTGAAAGTGGACTGAAGCTGGATTAATCCCTAGAAGAAGCAGAAGCAGCAATGGCTTTTCTACCCCGGTTTTCTCTCCTATTTAAGGGGACTCAAATCAGCTGACAAACTTTCTATTCTTCCCCCCACAACAGACACCCTGTGAGGTAGGTGGGGCTGTGAGAGCTCAGAAGAGAGCTGTGACTAGCCCATGGCCACCTAGCAAGCTTGGCTCATGTGAAAGTGGACGGAAGCTGGATTAAAGCTCTGGTGTGACTGCAGCCAAAGTGAAGAGAAAATTATTGGTCACATGGCTGATATCTTCTGTGCCTATGAAAGTGGACTAAAGCTAGATTAATCCCTAGAAGAAGCAGCGTTGGCTTTTCTACCCCGCTTTTCTCACCCATTTAAGGGGGCTCAAAGCAGCTGACAAACTTTCTGTTCTTCCCCCCACCACAGACACCCTGTGAGTTAGGTGGGGCTGTGAGAGCTCAGAAGAGAGCTGTGACTAGCCCATGGCCACCTAGCAAGCTTGGCTCATGTGAAAGTGGACGGAAGCTGGATTAAAGCTCTGGTGTGACTGCAGCCAAAGTGAAGAGAAAATTATTCGTCACATGGCTGATATCTTCTGTGCCTATGAAAGTGGACTAAAGCTAGATTAATCCCTAGAAGAAGAAGCGTTGGCTTTTCTACCCCGCTTTTCTCACCCATTTAAGGGGACTCAAAGCGGCTGACAAACTTTCTGTTCTTCCCCCCACAACAGACACCCTGTGAGGTAGGTGGGGCTGTGAGAGCTCAGAAGAGAGCTGTGACTAGCCCATGGCCACCTAGCAAGCTTGGCTCATGTGAAAGTGGACTGAAGCTGGATTAAAGCTCTGCTGTGACTGCAGCCAAAGTGAAGAGAAAATTATTGGTCACATGGCTGATGTCTTCTGTGCCTATGAAAGTGGACTAAAGCTAGATTAATCCCTAGAAGAAGAAGCGTTGGCTTTTCTACCCCGCTTTTCTCACCCATTTAAGGGGACTCAAGGCGGCTGACAAACTTTCTGTTCTTCCCCGCACAACAGACACCCTGTGAGGTAGGTGGGGCTGTGAGAGCTCAGAAGAGAGCTGTGACTAGCCCATGGCCACCTAGCAAGCTTGGCTCATGTGAAAGTGGACTGAAGCTGGATTAAAGCTCTGGTGTGACTGCAGCCAAAGTGAAGAGAAAATTATTGGTCACATGGCTGATGTCTTCTGAGCCTATGAAACTGGACTAAAGCTAGATTAATCCCTAGAAGAAGAAGGTAGTGTCAGGGCTAGGCCTAGGGAAGGGCTGCGGCTAGGGCTAGGGCTAGGGCTAGGGCTAGGGTTAGGGTTAGGGCTAGGACTAGGACTAGGGCTAGGGCTAGGGCTAGGGCTAGGGCTAAGGCTGAGGCTAGGGTTAGGGCTAGGCTTAGGGCTAGGGCTAGTGTTATGGTTACGGTTAGGGCGACGGGTTGGGCTAGGGCTAGAGCCAGGGCTGAGGTAGCATGAGGGTGAGGGCTAGGGCTAGGGCTAGGGCTAGGGCTAGGGTTTGGTTTAGGCCTAGGCCTAGTGCTAAGACTAGGGATAGGTATAGGGTTAGGGTTAGGGCTAGGCTTAGGCTTAGGCTTAGGCTTAGGGCTAGGGCTTGGGCTTGGGCTAGGTTTCGGGTTAGGGTTAGGGCTAGGGTTAGGGCTAGGGTTAGGGTTAGGATTAGGCCTAGGCCTAGTGCTACGATTATGGCTATGGCTAAAGCTCGGGCTCGGGCTAGGATTAGGCTTAGGTCTAGGGATAGGTTTCGGGCTATTTCTACATCTACGGCCAGAGCAGGGCTAGGCTGAGGGTGAGGGTGAAAGTGAGGGTTAGTGTTAGGGCTAGGGCTAGGTCTAGGCTTAGTGTTAGGGTTTGTATTAGCGTTCCGGCTTGGGTTAGGGCTAGGGTTAGGCTTAGGCTTAGGCTTACGCTTAGGTTTAGGGTTAGGCCTAGTGCTACGGCTAGGGCTAGGGCTTAAGCTAGTGTCAGGGCTAGGCCTAGGGAAGGGCTGCGGCTAGGGCTAGGACTAGGACTAGGACTAGGACTAGTACTAGGGCTAGGGCTAGGGCTAGGGATAAGATTAGGGTTAGGGTTAGGGTTAGAGTTTGAAAGTGGACGGAAGCTGGATTAAAGCTCTGGTGTGACTGCAGCCAAAGTGAAGAGAAAATTATTGGTCACATGGCTGATATCTTCTGTGCCTATGAAAGTGGACTAAAGCTAGATTAATCCCTAGAAGAAGAAGCGTTTTCTTTTCTACCCCGCTTTTCTCACCCATTTAAGGGGACTCAAAGCGGCTGACAAACCTTCTGTTCTTCCCCCGACAATAGACACCCTCTGACGTAGGTGGGGCTGTGAGAGCTCAGAAGAGAGCTGTGACTAGCCCATGGCCACCTAGCAAGCTTGGCTCATGTGAAAGTGGACTGAAGCTGGATTAAAGCTCTGGTGTGACTGCAGCCAAAGTGAAGAGAAAATTATTGGTCACATGGCTGATGTCTTCTGTGCCTATGAAAGTGGACTAAAGCTAGATTAATCCCTAGAAGAAGAAGCGTTGGCTTTTCTACCCCGCTTTTCTCACCCATTTAAGGGGACTCAAGGCGGCTGACAAACTTTCTGTTCTTCCCCGCACAACAGACACCCTGTGAGGTAGGTGGGGCTGTGAGAGCTCAGAAGAGAGCTGTGACTAGCCCATGGCCACCTAGCAAGCTTGGCTCATGTGAAAGTGGACTGAAGCTGGATTAAAGCTCTGGTGTGACTGCAGCCAAAGTGAAGAGAAAATTATTGGTCACATGGCTGATGTCTTCTGAGCCTATGAAACTGGACTAAAGCTAGATTAATCCCTAGAAGAAGAAGGTAGTGTCAGGGCTAGGCCTAGGGAAGGGCTGCGGCTGGGGCTAGGGCTAGGGCTAGGGCTAGGGTTAGGGTTAGGGCTAGGACTAGGGCTAGGGCTAGGGCTAGGGCTACGGCTGAGGCTAGGGTTAGGGCTAGGCTTAGGGCTAGGGCTAGTGTTATGGTTACGGTTAGGGCGACGGGTTAGGCTAGGGCTAGAGCCAGGGCTGAGGTAGCATGAGGGTGAGGGCTAGGGCTAGGGCTAGGGCTAGGGCTATGGCTAGGGCTAGGGTTTGGTTTAGGCCTAGGCCTAGTGCTAAGACTAGGGATAGGGATAGGGTTAGGGTTAGGGTTAGGGCTAGGGTTAGGCTTAGGCTTAGGGCTAGGGCTAGGGCTTGGGCTTGGGCTAGGTTTCGGGTTAGGGTTAGGGCTAAGGTTAGGGCTAGGGTTAGGGTTAGGATTAGCCCTAGGCCTAGTGCTACGATTATGGCTATGGCTAAAGCTCGGGCTCGGGCTAGGATTAGGCTTAGGTCTAGGGATAGGTTTCGGGCTATTTCTACATCTACGGCCAGAGGAGGGCTAGGCTGAGGGTGAGGGTGAAAGTGAGGGTTAGGGTTAGGTCTAGGTCTAGGTCTAGGTCTAGGCTTAGTGTTAGGGTTTGTATTAGCGTTCCGGCTTGGGTTAGGGCTAGGGTTAGGCTTAGGCTTAGGCTTACGCTTAGGTTTAGGGTTAGGCCTAGTGCTACGGCTAGGGCTAGGGCTTAAGCTAGTGTCAGGGCTAGGCCTAGGGAAGGGCTGCGGCTAGGGCTAGGACTAGGACTAGGACTAGGACTAGGACTAGGACTAGGACTAGGGCTAGGGCTAGGGCTAGGGCTAGGGCTAGGGATAAGATTAGGGTTAGGTTTAGGGTTAGAGTTTGAAAGTGGACGGAAGCTGGATTAAAGCTCTGGTGTGACTGCAGCCAAAGTGAAGAGAAAATTATTGGTCACATGGCTGATATCTTCTGTGCCTATGAAAGTGGACTAAAGCTAGATTAATCCCTAGAAGAAGAAGCGTTTTCTTTTCTACCCCGCTTTTCTCACCCATTTAAGGGGACTCAAAGCGGCTGACAAACCTTCGGTTCTTCCCCCCACAACAGACACCCTCTGACGTAGGTGGGGCTGTGAGAGCTCAGAAGAGAGCTGTGACTAGCCCATGGCCACCTAGCAAGCTTGGCTCATGTGAAAGTGGACTGAAGCTGGATTAAAGCTCTGTTGTGACTGTAGCCAAAGTGAAGAGAAAATTATTGGTCACATGGCTGATGTCTTCTGTGCCTATTAAAGTTGACTAAAGCTAGATTAATCCCTAGAAGAAGAAGCGTTTTCTTTTCTATCCCGCTTTTCTCACCCATTTAAGGGGACTCAAAGCGGCTGACAAACTTTCTTTCTTCCCCCCATAACAGACACCCTCTGACGTAGGTGGGGCTGTGAGATCTCAGAAGACAGCTGTGACTAGCCCATGGCCACCTAGCAAGCTTGGCTCATGTGAAAGTGGACTGAAGCTGGATTAAAGCTCTGGTGTGACTGCAGCCAAAGTGAAGAGAAAATTATTGGTCACATGGCTGATGTCTTCTGTGCCTATTAAAGTTGACTAAAGCTAGATTAATCCCTAGAAGAAGAAGCGTTGGCTTTTCTACCCCACTTTTCTCACCCATTTAAGGGGACTCAAAGCGGCTGACAAACTTTCTTTTCTTCCCCCCACAACAGACACCCTGTGAGGTAGGTGGGGCTGTGAGAGCTCAGAAGAGAGCTGTGACTAGCCCATAGCCACCTAGCAAGCTTGGCTCATGTGAAAGTGGACTGAAGCTGGATTAATCCCTAGAAGAAGCAGAAGCAGCAATGGCTTTTCTACCCCGGTTTTCTCTCCCATTTAAGGCGACTCAAAGCAGCTGACAAACTTTCTGTTCTTCCCCCCACAACAGACTCCCTGTGAGGTAGGTGGGGCTGTGAGAGCTCAGAAGAGAGCTGTGACTAGCCCATGGCTACCTAGCAAGCTTGGCTCATGTGAAAGTGGACGGAAGCTGGATTAAAGCTCTGGTGTGACTGCAGCCAAAGTGAAGAGAAAATTATTGGTCACATGGCTGATATCTTCTGTGCCTATGAAAGTGGACTAAAGCTAGATTAATCCCTAGAAGAAGCAGCGTTGGCTTTTCTACCCCGCTTTTCTCACCGATTTAAGGGGACTCAAAGCGGCTGACAAACTTTCTGTTCTTCCCCCCACAACAGACACCCTGTGAGTTAGGTGGGGCTGTGAGAGCTCAGAAGAGAGCTGTGACTAGCCCATGGCCACCTAGCAAGCTTGGCTCATGTGAAAGTGGACTGAAGCTGGATTAAAGCTCTGGTGTGACTGCAGCCAAAGTGAAGAGAAAATTATTGGTCACATGGCTGATGTTTTCTGTGCCTATGAAAGTGGACTAAAGCTAGATTAATCCCTAGAAGAAGAAGCGTTGGCTTTTCTACCCCACTTTTCTCACCCATTTAAGGGGACTCAAGGCGGCTGACAAACTTTCTGTTCTTCCCCGCACAACAGACACCCTGTGAGGGTGGTGGGGCTGTGAGAGCTCAGAAGAGAGCTGTGACTAGCCCATAGCCACCTAGCAAGCTTGGCTCATGTGAAAGTGGACTGAAGCTGGATTAATCCCTAGAAGAAGCAGAAGCAGCAATGGCTTTTCTACCCCGGTTTTCTCTCCCATTTAAGGGGACTCAAAGCGGCTGACAAACTTTCTGTTCTTCCCCCCACAACAGACACCCTGTGAGGTAGGTGGGGCTGTGAGAGCTCAGAAGAGAGCTGTGACTAGCCCATAGCCACCTAGCAAGCTTGGCTCACGTGAAAGTGGACTGAAGCTGGATTAATCCCTAGAAGAAGCAGAAGCAGCAATGGCTTTTCTACCCCGGTTTTCTCTCCCATTTAAGGGGACTCAAATCAGCTGACAAACTTTCTATTCTTCCCCCCACAACAGACACCCTGTGAGGTAGGTGGGGCTGTGAGAGCTCAGAAGAGAGCTGTGACTAGCCCATGGCCACCTAGCAAGCTTGGCTCATGTGAAAGTGGACGGAAGCTGGATTAAAGCTCTGGTGTGACTGCAGCCAAAGTGAAGAGAAAATTATTGGTCACATGGCTGATATCTTCTGTGCCTATGAAAGTGGACTAAAGCTAGATTAATCCCTAGAAGAAGCAGCGTTGGCTTTTCTACCCCGCTTTTCTCACCCATTTAAGGCGACTCAAAGCAGCTGACAAACTTTCTGTTCTTCCCCCCACCACAGACACCCTGTGAGTTAGGTGGGGCTGTGAGAGCTCAGAAGAGAGCTGTGACTAGCCCATGGCCACCTAGCAAGCTTGGCTCATGTGAAAGTGGACGAAAGCTGGATTAAAGCTCTGGTGTGACTGCAGCCAAAGTGAAGAGAAAATTATTCGTCACATGGCTGATATCTTCTGTGCCTATGAAAGTGGACTAAAGCTAGATTAATCCCTAGAAGAAGAAGCGTTGGCTTTTCTACCCCGCTTTTCTCACCCATTTAAGGGGACTCAAAGCGGCTGACAAACTTTCTGTTCTTCCCCCCACAACAGACACCCTGTGAGGTAGGTGGGGCTGTGAGAGCTCAGAAGAGAGCTGTGACTAGCCCATGGCCACCTAGCAAGCTTGGCTCATGTGAAAGTGGACTGAAGCTGGATTAAAGCTCTGCTGTGACTGCAGCCAAAGTGAAGAGAAAATTATTGGTCACATGGCTGATGTCTTCTGTGCCTATGAAAGTGGACTAAAGCTAGATTAATCCCTAGAAGAAGAAGCGTTGGCTTTTCTACCCCGCTTTTCTCACCCATTTAAGGGGACTCAAGGCGGCTGACAAACTTTCTGTTCTTCCCCGCACAACAGACACCCTGTGAGGTAGGTGGGGCTGTGAGAGCTCAGAAGAGAGCTGTGACTAGCCCATGGCCACCTAGCAAGCTTGGCTCATGTGAAAGTGGACTGAAGCTGGATTAAAGCTCTGGTGTGACTGCAGCCAAAGTGAAGAGAAAATTATTGGTCACATGGCTGATGTCTTCTGAGCCTATGAAACTGGACTAAAGCTAGATTAATCCCTAGAAGAAGAAGGTAGTGTCAGGGCTAGGCCTAGGGAAGGGCTGCGGCTAGGGCTAGGGCTAGGGCTAGGGCTAGGGTTAGGGTTAGGGCTAGGACTAGGACTAGGGCTAGGGCTAGGGCTAGGGCTAGGGCTAAGGCTGAGGCTAGGGTTAGGGCTAGGCTTAGGGCTAGGGCTAGTGTTATGGTTACGGTTAGGGCGACGGGTTGGGCTAGGGCTAGAGCCAGGGCTGAGGTAGCATGAGGGTGAGGGCTAGGGCTAGGGCTAGGGCTAGGGCTAGGGTTTGGTTTAGGCCTAGGCCTAGTGCTAAGACTAGGGATAGGTATAGGGTTAGGGTTAGGGCTAGGCTTAGGCTTAGGCTTAGGGCTAGGGCTTGGGCTTGGGCTAGGTTTCGGGTTAGGGTTAGGGCTAGGGTTAGGGCTAGGGTTAGGGTTAGGATTAGGCCTAGGCCTAGTGCTACGATTATGGCTATGGCTAAAGCTCGGGCTCGGGCTAGGATTAGGCTTAGGTCTAGGGATAGGTTTCGGGCTATTTCTACATCTACGGCCAGAGCAGGGCTAGGCTGAGGGTGAGGGTGAAAGTGAGGGTTAGTGTTAGGGCTAGGGCTAGGTCTAGGCTTAGTGTTAGGGTTTGTATTAGCGTTCCGGCTTGGGTTAGGGCTAGGGTTAGGCTTAGGCTTAGGCTTACGCTTAGGTTTAGGGTTAGGCCTAGTGCTACGGCTAGGGCTAGGGCTTAAGCTAGTGTCAGGGCTAGGCCTAGGGAAGGGCTGCGGCTAGGGCTAGGACTAGGACTAGGACTAGGACTAGGACTAGGGCTAGGGCTAGGGCTAGGGATAAGATTAGGGTTAGGGTTAGGGTTAGAGTTTGAAAGTGGACGGAAGCTGGATTAAAGCTCTGGTGTGACTGCAGCCAAAGTGAAGAGAAAATTATTGGTCACATGGCTGATATCTTCTGTGCCTATGAAAGTGGACTAAAGCTAGATTAATCCCTAGAAGAAGAAGCGTTTTCTTTTCTACCCCGCTTTTCTCACCCATTTAAGGGGACTCAAAGCGGCTGACAAACCTTCTGTTCTTCCCCCCACAACAGACACCCTCTGACGTAGGTGGGGCTGTGAGAGCTCAGAAGAGAGCTGTGACTAGCCCATGGCCACCTAGCAAGCTTGGCTCATGTGAAAGTGGACTGAAGCTGGATTAAAGCTCTGGTGTGACTGCAGCCAAAGTGAAGAGAAAATTATTGGTCACATGGCTGATGTCTTCTTTGCCTATGAAAGTGGACTAAAGCTAGATTAATCCCTAGAAGAAGAAGCGTTGGCTTTTCTACCCCGCTTTTCTCACCCATTTAAGGGTACTCAAGGCGGCTGACAAACTTTCTGTTCTTCCCCGCACAACAGACACCCTGTGAGGTAGGTGGGGCTGTGAGAGCTCAGAAGAGAGCTGTGACTAGCCCATGGCCACCTAGCAAGCTTGGCTCATGTGAAAGTGGACTGAAGCTGGATTAAAGCTCTGGTGTGACTGCAGCCAAAGTGAAGAGAAAATTATTGGTCACATGGCTGATGTCTTCTGAGCCTATGAAACTGGACTAAAGCTAGATTAATCCCTAGAAGAAGAAGGTAGTGTCAGGGCTAGGCCTAGGGAAGGGCTGCGGCTAGGGCTAGGGCTAGGGCTAGGGCTAGGGCTAGGGCTAGGGTTAGGGTTAGGGCTAGGACTAGGACTAGGGCTAGGGCTAGGGCTAGGGCTAAGGCTGAGGCTAGGGTTAGGGCTAGGCTTAGGGCTAGGGCTAGTGTTATGGTTACGGTTAGGGCGACGGGTTGGGCTAGGGCTAGAGCCAGGGCTGAGGTAGCATGAGGGTGAGGGCTAGGGCTAGGGCTAGGGCTAGGGCTAGGGCTAGGGTTTGGTTTAGGCCTAGGCCTAGTGCTAAGACTAGGGATAGGTATAGGGTTAGGGTTAGGGCTAGGGTTAGGCTTAGGCTTAGGGCTAGGGCTTGGGCTTGGGCTAGGTTTCGGGTTAGGGTTAGGGCTAGGGTTAGGGCTAGGGTTAGGGTTAGGATTAGGCCTAGGCCTAGTGCTACGATTATGGCTATGGCTAAAGCTCGGGCTCGGGCTAGGATTAGGCTTAGGTCTAGGGATAGGTTTCGGGCTATTTCTACATCTACGGCCAGAGCAGGGCTAGGCTGAGGTTGAGGGTGAAAGTGAGGGTTAGTGTTAGGGCTAGGGCTAGGTCTAGGCTTAGTGTTAGGGTTTGTATTAGCGTTCCGGCTTGGGTTAGGGCTAGGGTTAGGCTTAGGCTTAGGCTTACGCTTAGGTTTAGGGTTAGGCCTAGTGCTACGGCTAGGGCTAGGGCTTAAGCTAGTGTCAGGGCTAGGCCTAGGGAAGGGCTGCGGCTAGGGCTAGGACTAGGACTAGGACTAGGACTAGGACTAGTACTAGGGCTAGGGCTAGGGCTAGGGATAAGATTAGGGTTAGGGTTAGGGTTAGAGTTTGAAAGTGGACGGAAGCTGGATTAAAGCTCTGGTGTGACTGCAGCCAAAGTGAAGAGAAAATTATTGGTCACATGGCTGATATCTTCTGTGCCTATGAAAGTGGACTAAAGCTAGATTAATCCCTAGAAGAAGAAGCGTTTTCTTTTCTACCCCGCTTTTCTCACCCATTTAAGGGGACTCAAAGCGGCTGACAAACCTTCTGTTCTTCCCCCCACAACAGACACCCTCTGACGTAGGTGGGGCTGTGAGAGCTCAGAAGAGAGCTGTGACTAGCCCATGGCCACCTAGCAAGCTTGGCTCATGTGAAAGTGGACTGAAGCTGGATTAAAGCTCTGGTGTGACTGCAGCCAAAGTGAAGAGAAAATTATTGGTCACATGGCTGATGTCTTCTGTGCCTATGAAAGTGGACTAAAGCTAGATTAATCCCTAGAAGAAGAAGCGTTGGCTTTTCTACCCCGCTTTTCTCACCCATTTAAGGGGACTCAAGGCGGCTGACAAACTTTCTGTTCTTCCCCGCACAACAGACACCCTGTGAGGTAGGTGGGGCTGTGAGAGCTCAGAAGAGAGCTGTGACTAGCCCATGGCCACCTAGCAAGCTTGGCTCATGTGAAAGTGGACTGAAGCTGGATTAAAGCTCTGGTGTGACTGCAGCCAAAGTGAAGAGAAAATTATTGGTCACATGGCTGATGTCTTCTGAGCCTATGAAACTGGACTAAAGCTAGATTAATCCCTAGAAGAAGAAGGTAGTGTCAGGGCTAGGCCTAGGGAAGGGCTGCGGCTCGGGCTAGGGCTAGGGCTAGGGCTAGGGTTAGGGCTAGGACTAGGGCTAGGGCTAGGGCTAGGGCTAAGGCTGAGGCTAGGGTTAGGGCTAGGCTTAGGACTAGGGCTAGTGTTATGGTTACGGTTAGGGCGACGGGTTGGGCTAGGGCTAGAGCCAGGGCTGAGGTAGCATGAGGGTGAGGGCTAGGGCTAGGGCTAGGGCTAGGGCTAGGGCTAGGGCTAGGGCTAGGGCTAGGGCTAGGGCTAGGGCTAGGGCTAGGGCTAGGGTTTGGTTTAGGCCTAGGCCTAGTGCTAAGACTAGGGATAGGGATAGGGTTAGGGTTAGGGCTAGGGTTAGGCTTAGGCTTAGGGCTAGGGCTTGGGCTTGGGCTAGGTTTCGGGTTAGGGTTAGGGCTAGGGTTAGGGCTAGGGTTAGGGTTAGGATTAGGCCTAGGCCTAGTGCTACGATTATGGCTATGGCTAAAGCTCGGGCTCGGGCTAGGATTAGGCTTAGGTCTAGGGATAGGTTTCGGGCTATTTCTACATCTACGGCCAGAGCAGGGCTAGGCTGAGGGTGAGGGTGAAAGTGAGGGTTAGTGTTAGGGCTAGGGCTAGTTCTAGGCTTAGTGTTAGGGTTTGTATTAGCGTTCCGGCTTGGGTTAGGGCTAGGCTTAGGCTTAGGCTTAGGCTTACGCTTAGGTTTAGGGTTAGGCCTAGTGCTACGGCTAGGGTTAGGGCTTAAGCTAGTGTCAGGGCTAGGCCTAGGGAAGGGCTGCGGCTAGGGCTAGGACTAGGACTAGGACTAGGACTAGGACTAGGACTAGGACTAGGGCTAGGGCTAGGGCTAGGGCTAGGGCTAGGGATAAGATTAGGGTTAGGGTTAGGGTTAGAGTTTGAAAGTGGACGGAAGCTGGATTAAAGCTCTGGTGTGACTGCAGCCAAAGTGAAGAGAAAATTATTGGTCACATGGCTGATATCTTCTGTGCCTATGAAAGTGGACTAAAGCTAGATTAATCCCTAGAAGAAGAAGCGTTTTCTTTTCTACCCCGCTTTTCTCACCCATTTAAGGGGACTCAAAGCGGCTGACAAACCTTCTGTTCTTCCCCCCACAACAGACACCCTCTGACGTAGGTGGGGCTGTGAGAGCTCAGAAGAGAGCTGTGACTAGCCCATGGCCACCTAGCAAGCTTGGCTCATGTGAAAGTGGACTGAAGCTGGATTAAAGCTCTGGTGTGACTGCAGCCAAAGTGAAGAGAAAATTATTGGTCACATGGCTGATGTCTTCTGTGCCTATGAAAGTGGACTAAAGCTAGATTAATCCCTAGAAGAAGAAGCGTTGGCTTTTCTACCCCGCTTTTCTCACCCATTTAAGGGGACTCAAGGCGGCTGACAAACTTTCTGTTCTTCCCCGCACAACAGACACCCTGTGAGGTAGGTGGGGCTGTGAGAGCTCAGAAGAGAGCTGTGACTAGCCCATGGCCACCTAGCAAGCTTGGCTCATGTGAAAGTGGACTGAAGCTGGATTAAAGCTCTGGTGTGACTGCAGCCAAAGTGAAGAGAAAATTATTGGTCACATGGCTGATGTCTTCTGAGCCTATGAAACTGGACTAAAGCTAGATTAATCCCTAGAAGAAGAAGGTAGTGTCAGGGCTAGGCCTAGGGAAGGGCTGCGGCTCGGGCTAGGGCTAGGGCTAGGGCTAGGGTTAGGGCTAGGACTAGGGCTAGGGCTAGGGCTAGGGCTAAGGCTGAGGCTAGGGTTAGGGCTAGGCTTAGGACTAGGGCTAGTGTTATGGTTACGGTTAGGGCGACGGGTTGGGCTAGGGCTAGAGCCAGGGCTGAGGTAGCATGAGGGTGAGGGCTAGGGCTAGGGCTAGGGCTAGGGCTAGGGCTAGGGCTAGGGCTAGGGCTAGGGCTAGGGCTAGGGCTAGGGCTAGGGTTTGGTTTAGGCCTAGGCCTAGTGCTAAGACTAGGGATAGGGATAGGGTTAGGGTTAGGGCTAGGGTTAGGCTTAGGCTTAGGGCTAGGGCTTGGGCTTGGGCTAGGTTTCGGGTTAGGGTTAGGGCTAGGGTTAGGGCTAGGGTTAGGGTTAGGATTAGGCCTAGGCCTAGTGCTACGATTATGGCTATGGCTAAAGCTCGGGCTCGGGCTAGGATTAGGCTTAGGTCTAGGGATAGGTTTCGGGCTATTTCTACATCTACGGCCAGAGCAGGGCTAGGCTGAGGGTGAGGGTGAAAGTGAGGGTTAGTGTTAGGGCTAGGGCTAGTTCTAGGCTTAGTGTTAGGGTTTGTATTAGCGTTCCGGCTTGGGTTAGGGCTAGGCTTAGGCTTAGGCTTAGGCTTACGCTTAGGTTTAGGGTTAGGCCTAGTGCTACGGCTAGGGTTAGGGCTTAAGCTAGTGTCAGGGCTAGGCCTAGGGAAGGGCTGCGGCTAGGGCTAGGACTAGGACTAGGACTAGGACTAGGACTAGGACTAGGACTAGGACTAGGGCTAGGGCTAGGGCTAGGGCTAGGGCTAGGGATAAGATTAGGGTTAGGGTTAGGGTTAGAGTTTGAAAGTGGACGGAAGCTGGATTAAAGCTCTGGTGTGACTGCAGCCAAAGTGAAGAGAAAAGTATTGGTCACATGGCTGATATCTTCTGTGCCTATGAAAGTGGACTAAAGCTAGATTAATCCCTAGAAGAAGAAGCGTTTTCTTTTCTACCCCGCTTTTCTCACCCATTTAAGGGGACTCAAAGCGGCTGACAAACCTTCTGTTCTTCCCCCCACAACAGACACCCTCTGACGTAGGTGGGGCTGTGAGAGCTCAGAAGAGAGCTGTGACTAGCCCATGGCCACCTAGCAAGCTTGGCTCATGTGAAAGTGGACTGAAGCTGGATTAAAGCTCTGGTGTGACTGCAGCCAAAGTGAAGAGAAAATTATTGGTCACATGGCTGATGTCTTCTGTGCCTATTAAAGTTGACTAAAGCTAGATTAATCCCTAGAAGAAGAAGCGTTGGCTTTTCTACCCCGCTTTTCTCACCCATTTAAGGGGACTCAAGGCGGCTGACAAACTTTCTGTTCTTCCCCCCACAACAGACACCCTGTGAGGTAGGTGGGGTTGTGAGAGCTCAGAAGAGAGCTGTGACTAGCCCATGGCCACCTAGCAAGCTTGGCTAATGTGAAAGTCGACTGAAGCTGGATTAAAGCTCTGGTGCGACTGCAGCCAAAGTGAAAAGAAAATTATTGGTCACATGGCTGATATCTTCTTTGCCTATGAAAGTGGACTAAAGCTAGATTAATCCCTAGAAGAAGAAGCGTTGGCTTTTCTACCCCGCTTTTCTCACCCATTTAAGGGGACTCAAAGCGCCTGACAAACTTTCTGTTCTTCCCCCCACAACAGACACCCTGTGAGGTAGGTGGGGCTGTGAGAGCTCAGAAGAGAGCTGTGACTAGCCCATGGCCACCTAGCAAGCTTGGCTCATGTGAAAGTGGACTGAAGCTGGATTAAAGCTCTGGTGTGACTGCAGCCAAAGTGAAGAGAAAATTATTGGTCACATGGCTGATGTCTTCTGTGCCTATGAAAGTGGACTAAAGCTAGATTAATCCCTAGAAGAAGAAGCGTTGGCTTTTCTACCCCGCTTTTCTCACCCATTTAAGGGGACTCAAGGCGGCTGACAAACTTTCTGTTCTTCCCCGCACAACAGACACCCTGTGAGGTAGGTGGGGCTGTGAGAGCTCAGAAGAGAGCTGTGACTAGCCCATGGCCACCTAGCAAGCTTGGCTCATGTGAAAGTGGACTGAAGCTGGATTAAAGCTCTGGTGTGACTGCAGCCAAAGTGAAGAGAAAATTATTGGTCACATGGCTGATGTCTTCTGAGCCTATGAAACTGGACTAAAGCTAGATTAATCCCTAGAAGAAGAAGGTAGTGTCAGGGCTAGGCCTAGGGAAGGGCTGCGGCTAGGGCTAGGGCTAGGGCTAGGGCTAGGGTTAGGGTTAGGGCTAGGGCTAGGGCTAGGGCTAGGGCTAGGGCTAGGGCTAGGGCTAGGGCTAAGGCTGAGGCTAGGGTTAGGGCTAGGCTTAGGGCTAGGGCTAGTGTTATGGTTACGGTTAGGGCGACGGGTTGGGCTAGGGCTAGAGCCAGGGCTGAGGTAGCATGAGGGTGAGGGCTAGGGCTAGGGCTAGGGTTTCATAGAATGGTAGAGTTGGAGGGGACCTCCTGGGTCATCGAGTCCAACCCCCTGCTCAAGGCAGGATCTCCTATACCATCTCAGACAGATGGCCGTCCAGTCTCTGCTTGAAGACCTCCAACGAAGGGGAACCAACCACCTCCCGTGGCAGCCTGTTCCACTGGTTGATCACTCTTACTGTTAGAAATTTTTTCCTAACATCTAAACTAAATCTTTTCCCCTGCAGTTTCACCCCATTGTTTCTAGTCCTTCCTTGAGAGAGTGAGAACAGGGCTGATCCCTCTGCCTTGTGACAACCCTTGAGGTATTTGTAGACAGCTATCATGTCTCCTCTCAGTCTTCTTTTTGTTAGACTAAACATTCCTAGTTCCTTAAGCCGTTCTTCATAGGACATGGTTTGCAGACCGTTCACCATCTTGGTAGCTCTCCTTTGAACCTGCTCCAGCTTGTCAGTGTCTTTTTTAAACTGGGGTGACCAGAACTGGACACAGTACTCCAGATGAGGTCTGACCAAGGTAGAGTAGAGGGGGATAATAACTTCACGTGATCTGGACTCTATGCTTCTCCTAATACACCCCAGGATTGCGTTTGCCTTTTTTGCAGCTGCCTCGCACTGTTGACTCATGTTCAGTTGATGATCTACCAGGACACCCAAGTCTTTTTCACATGTGCTGCTGCTCAGCCGAATTCCTCCCATTGTATATGTGCTTTTTTCATTTTTCTTGCCCAGGTGCAGAACCTTGCATTTTTCTTTGTTAAATACCATTTTATTAGTTGCAGCCCATTGTTCGAGTTTCTCTAAATCTTTTTGAATCCTCTCTCTCTCTTCTCTGGTGTTTGCAATCCCCCCTAGCTTTGTGTCATCAGCAAATTTGATCAGTTTCCCTTCAACTCCCTCGTCCAGATCGTTTATAAAAACATTAAACAAAACTGGGCCCAGGACAGAACCTTGTGGTACTCCACTTGACACTTCCTTCCATTTGGATGTGCAGCCATTTAAAGCCACTCTTTGAGTACGATTACTAAGCCAGTTTTGAACCCACCTTATAGTTGCCTTGTCAAACCCATATTTGATCAATTTTTCAATGAGGATCGCATGAGATACTTTGTCAAATGCTTTGCTGAAATCAAGAAATACTATGTCTACTGCATTTCCTTGATCAACCCATTCAGTGATTTTGTCATAAAATGAAATCAAGTTAGTCTGACATGACTTGTTTGATACAAACCCATGTTGACTACTGTTAATTATTGAATTCCTATCCAAATGCTGACATATGTGTTGTTTAATAATTTGTTCGAGAATCTTTCCTGGTATTGAAGTCAGGCTAACAGGCCTGTAGTTCCCTGGGTCTACCTTCTTCCCTTTTTTGAAGATAGGAACAACGTTTGCCCTTCTCCAATCGTCTGGGACTTCTCCTGTTCTCCATGACTTCTCAAAGATTACAGCAAGTGGTTCAGCAATTACCTCTGCTAATTCCTTCAGTACCCTAGGATGTAATCCATCTGGACCCGGGGACTTAAATTCGTTTAAGTTAGCTAAGCGTTCCCTTACTCTCTCAGTGTTGATTTTGTGTCTTGATTCTCCTAGTCCTTCATCAGTACAGTGAAGGACTGTTGCATGTACATTATCCCTCTTGGAAAAAACAGATGCAAAATAGGAGTTCAGAATCTCTGCCTTCTCAAGATCACTTTCGATCACTTCTCCATTCTCTCCCTGCAGACTTCCCAAAACCTCTTTGACTTTTCTTTTGCTGTTGACATATCCCCAAAACCCTTTTTTATTGTTTTTAGTCTCTCTTGCAAGCCTCAGTTCATTTTTAGCTTTAGCTTTTCTGATACTTGCCCTGCAGATTGTACTGATTTCATTATATTCCTCCTTAGATATGTATCCCTCCTTCCATTTCTTAAACATTTCTTTTTTCTTTTTTATCAAGTTTTTAAGTTCTAGGTTTATCCACCCTGGTCTCTTTAGATGTTTTCCATTCTTCCTTCTTTGAGGAATTGTTAATGATTGCGCTTCTAATATTGCATTTCTCAAAATATCCCATCCTTCTTGGACATTTCTATCCTTTAGTACATTTAACCATTTGATCCCTCCTAACCTCCTCCGGAGTCCATCAAAATCCGCCCTTCTGAAGTCCAACTTTGAAGTCTGAGTCCTCTCATGCTTTCCTTCCCTTATTATCCAGAATTCAAGGATAACATGATCGCTGCCTCCTAATGCCCCAGAAACTCTGATATCCTCCACCATTTCCTCTCTGTTGGTTTAGGCCTAGGCCTAGTGCTAAGACTAGGGATAGGGATAGGGTTAGGGTTAGGGCTAGGGTTAGGCTTAGGCTTAGGGCTAGGGCTTGGGCTTGGGCTAGGTTTCGGGTTAGGGTTAGGGCTAGGGTTAGGGCTAGGGTTAGGGTTAGGATTAGGCCTAGGCCTAGTGCTACGATTATGGCTATGGCTAAAGCTCGGGCTCGGGCTAGGATTAGGCTAAGGTCTAGGGATAGGTTTCGGGCTATTTCTACATCTACGGCCAGAGCAGGGCTAGGCTGAGGGTGAGGGTGAAAGTGAGGGTTAGTGTTAGGGCTAGGGCTAGGTCTAGGCTTAGTGTTAGGGTTTGTATTAGCGTTCCGGCTTGGGTTAGGGCTAGGGTTAGGCTTAGGCTTACGCTTAGGTTTAGGGTTAGGCCTAGTGCTACGGCTAGGGCTAGGGCTTAAGCTAGTGTCAGGGCTAGGCCTAGGGAAGGGTTGCGGCTAGGGCTAGGACTAGGACTAGGACTAGGACTAGGGCTAGGGCTAGGGCTAGGGCTAGGGCTAGGGCTAGGGATAAGATTAGGGTTAGGGTTAGGGTTAGAGTTTGAAAGTGGACGGAAGCTGGATTAAAGCTCTGGTGTGACTGCAGCCAAAGTGAAGAGAAAATTATTGGTCACATGGCTGATATCTTCTGTGCCTATGAAAGTGGACTAAAGCTAGATTAATCCCTAGAAGAAGAAGCGTTTTCTTTTCTACCCCGCTTTTCTCACCCATTTAAGGGGACTCAAAGCGGCTGACAAACCTTCTGTTCTTCCCCCCACAACAGACACCCTCTGACGTAGGTGGGGCTGTGAGAGCTCAGAAGAGAGCTGTGACTAGCCCATGGCCACCTAGCAAGCTTGGCTCATGTGAAAGTGGACTGAAGCTGGATTAAAGCTCTGTTGTGACTGTAGCCAAAGTGAAGAGAAAATTATTGGTCACATGGCTGATGTCTTCTGTGCCTATTAAAGTTGACTAAAGCTAGATTAATCCCTAGAAGAAGAAGCGTTGGCTTTTCTACCCCGCTTTTCTCACCCATTTAAGGGGACTCAAAGCGCCTGACAAACTTTCTGTTCTTCCCCCCACAACAGACACCCTGTGAGGTAGGTGGGGCTGTGAGAGCTCAGAAGAGAGCTGTGACTAGCCCATGGCCACCTAGCAAGCTTGGCTCATGTGAAAGTGGACTGAAGCTGGATTAAAGCTCTGGTGTGACTGCAGCCAAAGTGAAGAGAAAATTATTGGTCACATGGCTGATGTCTTCTGTGCCTATGAAAGTGGACTAAAGCTAGATTAATCCCTAGAAGAAGAAGCTAGTGTCAGGGGTAGGCCTAGGGAAGGGCTGCGGCTAGGGCTAGGGCTAGGGCTACTGCTAGGGCTAAGGTTAGGGCTAGGACTAGGGCTAGGGCTAGGGCTAAGGCTGAGGCTAGGGTTAGGGCTAGGCTTAGGGCTAGGGCTAGTGTTATGGTTACGGTTAGGGCGACGGGTTGGGCTAGGGCTAGAGCCAGGGCTGAGGTAGCATGAGGGTGAGGGCTAGGGCTAGGGCTAGGTTTAGGGCTAGGGCTAGGGTTAGGGCTAGGGCTAGGGCTAGGGCTAGGGCTAGGGCTAGGGCTAGGGCTAGGGCTAGGGTTTGGTTTAGGCCTAGGCCTAGTGCTAAGACTAGGGATTGGGATAGGGATAGGGTTAGGGCTAGGGTTAGGCTTAGGCTTAGGCTTAGGGCTAGGGTTTGGGCTTGGGCTAGGTTTCGGATTAGGGTTAGGGCTAGGGTTAGGGTTAGTATTAGGCCTAGGCCTAGTGCTACGATTATGGCTATGGCTAAAGCTCGGGCTCGGGCTAGGATTAGGCTTAGGTCTAGGGATAGGTTTCGGGCTATTTCTACATCTACGGCCAGAGCAGGGCTAGGCTGAGGGTGAGGGTGAAGGTGAGGGTTAGTGTTAGAGCTAGGGCTAGGTCTAGGCTTAGTGTTAGGGTTTGTATTAGGGTTCCGGCTTGGGTTAGGGCTAGGGTTAGGCTTAAGCTTAGGCTTACGCTTAGGTTTAGGGTTAGGCCTAGTGCTACGGCTAGGGCTAGGGCTTAAGCTAGTGTCAGGGCTAGGCCTAGGGAAGGGCTGCGGCTAGGGCTAGGACTAGGACTAGGACTAGCACTAGGACTAGGACTAGGACTAGGACTAGGACTAGGACTAGGACTAGGACTAGGGCTGGGGCTAGGGCTAGGGCTAGGGCTAGGGCTAGGGCTAGGGATAAGATTAGGGTTAGGGTTAGGGTTAGAGTTTGAAAGTGGACGGAAGCTGGATTAAAGCTCTGGTGTGACTGCAGCCAAGGTGAAGAGAAAATTATTGGTCACATGTCTGATATCTTCTGTGCCTATGAAAGTGGACTAAAGCTAGATTAATCCCTAGAAGAAGAAGCGTTTTCTTTTCTATCCCGCTTTTCTCACCCATTTAAGGGGACTCAAAGCGGCTGACAAACTTTCTGTTCTTCCCCCCACAACAGACACCCTCTGACGTAGGTGGGGCTGTGAGATCTCAGAAGAGAGCTGTGACTAGCCCATGGTCACCTAGCAAGCTTGGCTCATGTGAAAGTGGACTGAAGCTGGATTAAAGCTCTGGTGTGACTGCAGCCAAAGTGAAGAGAAAATTATTGGTCACATGGCTGATGTCTTCTGTGCCTATTAAAGTTGACTAAAGCTAGATTAATCCCTAGAAGAAGAAGCGTTGGCTTTTCTACCCCGCTTTTCTCACCCATTTAAGGGGACTCAAGGCGGCTGACAAACTTTCTGTTCTTCCCCCCACAACAGACACCCTGTGAGGTAGGTGGGGTTGTGAGAGCTCAGAAGAGAGCTGTGACTACCCCATGGCCACCTAGCAAGCTTGGCTAATGTGAAAGTGGACTGAAGCTGGATTAAAGCTCTGGTGTGACTGCAGCCAAAGTGAAGAGAAAATTATTGGTCACATGGCTGATATCTTCTGTGCCTATGAAAGTGGACTGAAGCTAGATTAATCCCTAGAAGAAGAAGCGTTGGCTTTACTACCCCGCTTTTCTCACCCATTTAAGGGGACTCAAAGCGCCTGACAAACTTTCTGTTCTTCCTCCCACAACAGACACCCTGTGAGGTAGGTGGGGCTGTGAGAGCTCAGAAGAGAGCTGTGACTAGCCCATGGCCACCTAGCAAGCTTGGCTCATGTGAAAGTGGACTGAAGCTGGATTAAAGCTCTGGTGTGACTGCAGCCAAAGTGAAGAGAAAATTATTGGTCACATGGCTGATATCTTCTGTGCCTATGAAAGTGGACTAAAGCTAGATTAATCCCTAGAAGAAGAAGCGTTGGCTTTTCTACCCCGGTTTTCTCACCCATTTAAGGGGACTCAAAGCGGCTGACAAACTTTCTGTTCTTCCCCCCACAACAGACACCCTCTGACGTAGGTGGGGCTGTGAGAGCTCAGAAGAGAGCTGTGACTAGCCCATGGCCACCTAGCAAGCTTGGCTCATGTGAAAGTGGACTGAAGCTGGATTAAAGCTCTGGTGTGACTGCAGCCAAAGTGAAGAGAAAATTATTGGTCACATGGCTGATATCTTCTGTGCCTATGAAAGTGGACTAAAGCTAGATTAATCCCTAGAAGAAGAAGCGTTTTCTTTTCTATCCCGCTTTTCTCACCCATTTAAGGGGACTCAAAGCGGCTGACAAACTTTCTGTTCTTCCCCCCACAACAGACACCCTCTGACGTAGGTGGGGCTGTGAGAGCTCAGAAGAGAGCTGTGACTAGCCCATGGCCACCTAGCAAGCTTGGCTCATGTGAAAGTGGACTGAAGCTGGATTAAAGCTCTGGTGTGACTGCAGCCAAAGTGAAGAGAAAATTATTGGTCACATGGCTGATGTCTTCTGTGCCTATTAAAGTTGACTAAAGCTAGATTAATCCCTAGAAGAAGAAGCGTTGGCTTTTCTACCCCGCTTTTCTTACCCATTTAAGGGGACTCAAGGCGGCTGACAAACTTTCTGTTCTTCCCCCCACAACAGACACCCTGTGAGGTAGGTGGGGTTGTGAGAGCTCAGAAGAGAGCTGTGACTAGCCCATGGCCACCTAGCAAGCTTGGCTAATGTGAAAGTCGACTGAAGCTGGATTAAAGCTCTGGTGTGACTGCAGCCAAAGTGAAGAGAAAATTATTGGTCACATGGCTGATATCTTCTGTGCCTATGAAAGTGGACTAAAGCTAGATTAATCCCTAGAAGAAGAACCGTTGGCTTTTCTACCCCGCTTTTCTCACCCATTTAAGGGGACTCAAAGCGCCTGACAAACTTTCTGTTCTTCCCCCCACAACAGACACCCTGTGAGGTAGGTGGGGCTGTGAGAGCTCAGAAGAGAGCTGTGACTAGCCCATGGCCACCTAGCAAGCTTGGCTCATGTGAAAGTGGACTGAAGCTGGATTAAAGCTCTGGTGTGACTGCAGCCAAAGTGAAGAGAAAATTATTGGTCACATGGCTGATGTCTTCTGTGCCTATTAAAGTTGACTAAAGCTAGATTAATCCCTAGAAGAAGAAGCGTTGGCTTTTCTACCCCGCTTTTCTCACCCATTTAAGGGGACTCAAAGCGCCTGACAAACTTTCTGTTCTTCCCCCCACAACAGACACCCTGTGAGGTAGGTGGGGCTGTGAGAGCTCAGAAGAGAGCTGTGACTAGCCCATAGCCACCTAGCAAGCTTGGCTCATGTGAAAGTGGACTGAAGCTGGATTAATCCCTAGAAGAAGCAGAAGCAGCAATGGCTTTTCTACCCCGGTTTTCTCTCCCATTTAAGGCGACTCAAAGCAGCTGACAAACTTTCTGTTCTTCCCCCCACAACAGACTCCCTGTGAGGTAGGTGGGGCTGTGAGAGCTCAGAAGAGAGCTGTGACTAGCCCATGGCCACCTAGCAAGCTTGGCTCATGTGAAAGTGGACTGAAGCTGGATTAAAGCTCTGGTGTGACTGCAGCCAAAGTGAAGAGAAAATTATTGGTCACATGGCTGATGTCTTCTGTGCCTATTAAAGTTGACTAAAGCTAGATTAATCCCTAGAAGAAGAAGCGTTGGCTTTTCTACCCCGCTTTTCTCACCGATTTAAGGGGACTCAAAGCGCCTGACAAACTTTCTGTTCTTCCCCCCACAACAGACACCCTGTGAGGTAGGTGGGGCTGTGAGAGCTCAGAAGAGAGCTGTGACTAGCCCATAGCCACCTAGCAAGCTTGGCTCATGTGAAAGTGGACTGAAGCTGGATTAATCCCTAGAAGAAGCAGAAGCAGCAATGGCTTTTCTACCCCGGTTTTCTCTCCCATTTAAGGCGACTCAAAGCAGCTGACAAACTTTCTGTTCTTCCCCCCACAACAGACTCCCTGTGAGGTAGGTGGGGCTGTGAGAGCTCAGAAGAGAGCTGTTACTAGCCCATGGCTACCTAGCAAGCTTGGCTCATGTGAAAGTGGACGGAAGCTGGATTAAAGCTCTGGTGTGACTGCAGCCAAAGTGAAGAGAAAATTATTGGTCACATGGCTGATATCTTCTGTGCCTATGAAAGTGGACTAAAGCTAGATTAATCCCTGGAAGAAGCAGCGTTGGCTTTTCTACCCCGCTTTTCTCACCGATTTAAGGGGACTCAAGGCGGCTGACAAACTTTCTGTTCTTCCCCGCACAACAGACACCCTGTGAGGGTGGTGGGGCTGTGAGAGCTCAGAAGAGAGGTGTGACTAGCCCATAGCCACCTAGCAAGCTTGGCTCATGTGAAAGTGGACTGAAGCTGTATTAATCCCTAGAAGAAGCAGAAGCAGCAATGGCTTTTCTACCCCGGTTTTCTCTCCCATTTAAGGGGACTCAAAGCGGCTGACAAACTTTCTGTTCTTCCCCCCACAACAGACACCCTGTGAGGTAGGTGGGGCTGTGAGAGCTCAGAAGAGAGCTGTGACTAGCCCATAGCCACCTAGCAAGCTTGGCTCATGTGAAAGTGGACTGAAGCTGGATTAATCCCTAGAAGAAGCAGAAGCAGCAATGGCTTTTCTACCCCGGTTTTCTCTCCCATTTAAGGGGACTCAAATCAGCTGACAAACTTTCTGTTCTTCCCCCCACAACAGACACCCTGTGAGGTAGGTGGGGCTGTGAGAGCTCAGAAGAGAGCTGTGATTAGCGCATGGCCACCTAGCAAGCTTGGCTCATGTGAAAGTGGACTGAAGCTGGATTAAAGCTCTGGTGTGACTGCAGCCAAAGTGAAGAGAAAATTATTGGTCACATGGCTGATGTCTTCTGTGCCTATGAAAGTGGACTAAAGCTAGATTAATCCCTAGAAGAAGCAGCGTTGGCTTTTCTACCCCGCTTTTCTCACCCATTTAAGGGGACTCAAGGCGGCTGACAAACTTTCTGTTCTTCCCCGCACAACAGACACCCAGTGAGGTAGGTGGGGCTGTGAGAGCTCAGAAGAGAGCTGTGACTAGCCCATGGCCACCTAGCAAGCTTGGCTCATGTGAAAGTGGACTCAAGCTGGATTAAAGCTCTGGTGTGACTGCAGCCAAAGTGAAGAGAAAATTATTGGTCACATGGCTGATGTCTTCTGAGCCTATGAAAGTGGACTAAAGCTAGATTAATCCCAAGAAGAAGAAGCGTTGGCTTTTCTACCCCGCTTTTCTCATCCATTTAAGGGGACTCAAGGCGGCTGACAAACTTTCTGTTCTTCCCCGCACAACAGACACCCTGTGAGGTAGGTGGGGCTGTGAGAGCTCAGAAGAGAGCTGTGACTAGCCCATAGCCACCTAGCAAGCTTGGCTCATGAGAAAGGGGACTGAAGCTGGATTAATCCCTAGAAGAAGCAGAAGCAGCAATGGCTTTTCTACCCCGGTTTTCTCTCCCATTTAAGGGGACTCAAAACGGCTGAAAAATTTTCTGTTCTTCCCCCCAGAACAGACACCCTCTGAGGTAGGTGGGGCTGTGAGAGCTCAGAAGAGAGCTGTGACTAGCCCATAGCCACCTAGCAAGCTTGGCTCATGTGAAAGTGGACTGAAGCTGGATTAATCTCTAGAAGAAGCAGAAGCAGCAATGGCTTTTCTACCCCGGTTTTCTCTCCCATTTAAGGGGACTCAAAGCAGCTGACAAAGTTTCTGTTCTTCCCCCCACAACAGACACCCTGTGAGGTAGGTGGGGCTGTGAGAGCTCAGAAGAGAGGTGTGACTAGCCCATGGCCACCTAGCAAGCTTGGCTCATGTAAAAGTGGACGGAAGCTGGATTAAAGCTCTGGTGTGACTGCAGCCAATGTGAAGAGAAAATTATTGGTCACATGTCTGATATCTTCTGTGCCTATGAAAGTGGACTAAAGCTAGATTAATCCCTAGAAGAAGAAGCGTTGGCTTTTCTACCCCGCTTTTCTCACCCATTTAAGGGGACTCAAGGCGGCTGACAAACTTTCTGTTCTTCCCCGCACAACAGACACCCTGTGAGGTAGGTGGGGTTGTGAGAGCTCAGAAGAGAGCTGTGACTAGCCCATGGCCACCTAGCAAGCTTGGCTAATGTGAAAGTCGACTGAAGCTGGATTAAAGCTCTGGTGTGACTGCAGCCAAAGTGAAGAGAAAATTATTCGTCACATGGCTGATATCTTCTGTGCCTATGAAAGTGGACCTAGCCCTCACCCTCAGCCTAGCCCTGCTCTGGCCATAGATGTAGAAATAGCCCGAAACCTTTCCCTAGACCTAAGCCTAATCTTAGCCCGAGCCCGAGCCCGAGCTTTAGCCATAGCCATAATCGTAGCACTAGGCCTAGGCCTAATCCTAACCCTAGCCCTAGCACTAGTCCTAGTCCTAGTCCTAATCCCAGTCCTAGTCCTATTCCTAGCCCTAGCCCTAGCTGCAGCCCTTCCCTAGGCCTAGCCCTGACCCGAGCTTAAGCCCTATACCTAGCCGTAGCACTAGGCCTAACCCTAACCCTAAGCGTAAGCCTAAGCCTAACCCTAGCCTTAACTCAAGCCGGAACCCTAACACAAACCCTAACTCTAAGCCTAGCCCTAGCCCTAACACTAACCCTCACCTTCACCCTTACCCTCAGCCTAGCCCTGCTCTGGCCGTAGATGTAGAAATAGCCCGAAACCTATCCCTAGACCTAAGACTAATCCTAGCCCGAGCCCAAGCCCGAGCTCGAGCCCGAGCTTTAGCCATAGCCATAATCGTAGCACTAGGCCTAGGCCTAATCCTAACTGTAATTCTAGCCCTAGCCCTAACCCTAGCCCTAGCCCTAGCCCTAGCTCTAGCCCTAGCCCTAGCCCTAGCCCTAGTCCTAGTCCTAGCCCTAGCCCTAGCCCTAGCCCTAGCCGTAGCCCTAGCCCTAGACCTCACCCTCATGCTACCTCAGCCCTGGCTCTAGACCTAGCCCAACCCGTCGCCCTAACCGTAACCATAACACTAGCTCTAGCCCTAGCCCTAAGCCTAGCCCTAAGCCTATCCCTAAGCCTATCCCTATCCCTATCCCTATCCCTAACTCTAACCCTAACCCTAACCCTAACCCTAACCCTAACCCTAACCCTAGCCCTAGCCCTAGCCCTAGTCCTAGCCCTAGCCCTAGCCCTAGCCCTAGCCCTAGCCCTAGACCTCACCCTCATGCTACCTCAGCCCTGGCTCTAGCCCTAGCTCAACTGTCGCCCTAACCGTAACCATAACACTAGCTCTAGCCCTAGCCCTAAGCCTAGCCCTAAGCCTAGCCCTAAGCCTATCCCTATCCCTATCCCTATCCCTATCCCTAACCCTAACCCTAACCCTAACCCTAACCCTAACCCTAACCCTAACCCTAACCCTAACCCTAACCCTAACCCTAACCCTAACCCTAACCCAAACCCTAACCTTTGCCCAGTCATAGCCCTAGGGCTAGGGCTAGGGGTAGGGCTAGGGCTAGGGCTAGGGCTATGGTTAGGGTGACGATTAGGCCTAGGCTTAGGCCTAGGCCTAGGCCTTGTGCAACAATTATGGCTATGGCTAAAGCTCGGGCTCGGGCTCAGGCTTGGGCTCGGGCTCGGGCTAGGATTAGGCTCAGGGCCAGGGTTAGGGTTAGGGCTATTGCCAGGACTAGGGCCAGGCCAAGACTAGGGTTCGGGTGAGGGTGAAGGTGAGGGTTAGTATTAGGGCTAGGGCTAGGGCTCGTGTTAGGCTTAGGGCCAGGGCTAGGGCTAGGACTTGGGCTTGGGCCAGGGTTAGGGTTAAGGTTAAGGTTAGGGCTAGGAATAAGGTTAGGGTTAGGGTTAGAGTATGCACTAGGGCTAGGGCTGGGCTACGGTTATGGTTAGGACTAGGACTAGGACTAGGATTAGGACTAGGACTTGGACTAGGACTAGTACTACTTCTAGGGTTAGGGCTATGCTAGGCCTAGGCCGAGGGCTAGGGCTGGGGCTAGGGGTAGGGGTAGGGGTACTTCGAGGGCTAGTGCTACGGCTAGGGTTAGGGTTAAGGTCAGTGTTAGTGTTAGGGTTAGGGTTAGGTTTTAGGGCCAGGGTTATGGCTAGGGCTGGGCTAAGTTTAGGGTTTGGGTTAGGGTGAGGGTTAGGGTTACGGCTAGGGCTAGGGCTAGGGCTAGGGCTAGGGCTAATGTTAGGGTTACGGTCAGGGAGACGGGTTGGGCTAGGGTCAGATACAGGGCTGAGCTAGTGTGAGGGTGAGGGTGAGGGTGAGGGTAAGGGCTAGGGCTTGGGCTGGGGCTAGGGCTAGGATTAGGGTTAGGGTTAGGGTTTGGTTTAGGCTTAGGCCTAGTGGTACGACTAGGGCTAGGGCTAGGGCTAGGGTTAGCCTTCGGGCTAGGGCTTGGGCTTGGGCTAGGGTTAGGGTTAGGGTAAGGGTTAGGGTTAGGGCTAGGGATAAGATTAGGGTTAGGGTTTGCGTTAGCGTTTGCGTTAGCGCTAGCACTAGAGCTAGGCCTGGGCTAGGTTTAGGGTTAGGGTTAGGGTTAGGAGTAGGACTAGGAGTAGGACTAGGACTAGGACTAGGACTAGGACTAGGACTAGGACTAGGACTATTAGTAGGACTAGGACTAGGACTAGGACTAGGACTACTTCTAGGGCTAGGGCTGTGCTAGGCCTAGGCCTAGGGCTAGGGCTGGGGTAGGATTAGGGTTAGGGGTACGGCGAGGGCTAGGGCTAGGGTTAAGGTTAAGGTTAGGATTGGGCTAGTGCTATTGCTAGGGCTAGGGTTAGGGTTAGGGTTAGGGTTAGCGTTAGGGTTAGGGTTAGGGTTAGTGTTAGGTTTTAGGGCAAGGGTTAGGGCTAGGGCTGGGTAAGGTTAGGGTTTGGGTTAGGGTGAGGGTGAGGGAGAGGGAGAGGGTTAGGGTGAGGGTTAGGGCTAGGGCTATGACTGGGCAAAGGTTAGGGTTTGGGTTAGGGTTAGGGCTAGGTTATAGGGGCAGGGTTAGGGCTAGGGCTGGGCTAAGGTTAGGGCTAGGATTAGGGCTAGGGTTAGGGCCAAACCCTAACCCTAATCCTATCCCTATCCCTATCCCTATCCCTATCCCTATCCCTATCCCTATCCCCAGCCGAAGCCCTAGCCCTCACCCTCACCCTCACCCTCACGCTAGCTCAGCCCTGTATCGAGCCCTAGCCCAACCCGTCGCCCTGACCGTAACCCTAACATTAGCCCTAGCCCTAGCCCTAGCCCTAGCCCTAGCCCTAGCCCTCGCCCTACCCCTCGCCCTCGCCCTCACCCTCGCCCTCGCCCTCGCCCTAACCCTAACCCTCACCCTAACCCAAACTCTAACCTTAGCCCAGCCTTAGCCCTAACCCTGGCCCTAAAACCTAACCCTAACCCTAAAACTTACCTTAACCCTAACCCTAGCCGTAGCACTTGCCCTCAAAGTACCCCTAACCCTACCCCTAGCCCCAGCCCTAGCCCTCGGCCTAGGCCTAGCATAGCCCTAACCCTAGAAGCCCAAGTCCTAGTCCTAACCCTAACCGTAGCCCAGCCCTAGCCCTAGTGCAAACTCTAACCCTAACCCTAACCCTAATCTTATCCCTAGCCCTAACCCTAACCCTAAACCTAACCCTGGCCCAAGCCCAATTCCTAGCCCTAGCCCTCGCCCTAAGACTAACCTGAGCCCTAGCCCTAGCCCTAATAGTAACCCTCACCTTCACCCTCACCCTGACCCTAGCCCTGGCCTGGCCCTAGTCCTAGCAATAGCCCTAACCCTAACCCTGGCCCTAAGCCTAATCCTAGCCCGAGCCCGAGCCCAAGCCCGAGCTTTACCCATAGCCATAATCGTAGCACTACGCCTAGGCCTAGGCCTAGGCCTAATCCTAACCCTGACCCTAGCCCTAGCCCTAGCCCTAGCCCTAGCCCTAACCCTAGCCCTAGCCCTAGCCCTAGCCCTAGCCCTAGCCCTAGCCCTAGCCCTAGCCCTAGCCCTAGCCTTAGCCCTAGCCCTAGCCCTAGCCCTAGCCCAACCCTAGTCCTAGTCCTACTCCTAGTCCTAGTCCTAGTCCTAGTCCTAGCCCTAGCCGCAGCCCTTCCCTAGGCCTAGCCCTGACCCTACCTTAAGCCCTAGTCCTAGCCGTAGCACTAGGCCTAACGCTAACCCTAAGTGTAAGCCTAAGCCTAAGCTTAACCCTAGCCCTAACCCTAGCCGGAACCCTAACACAAACCATACCAATAAGCCTAGCCCTAGCCCTAGCCTTAACACTAACCCTCACCTTCACCCTCACCCTCACCCTAGCCCTGCTCTGGCCGTAGACGTAGAAATAGACGGAAACCTATCCCTAGACCTAAGCCTAATCCTAGCCCTAGTCCTAACCCTCACCCTCAGGCTAGCTCAGCCCTAGCTAGTTAGGGTTTGGGTTAGGGTTAGGGTTAGGGTGAGGGTGAGGGTGAGGGTGAGGGTGAGGGTGAGGGAGAGGGCGAGGGCGAGGCTGAGGGTTAGGGCTATGTCTAGGGGTATGACTGGGCTATGGTTAGGGTTTGGGCTAGGGCTAGGGTTAGGGCTAGGGCTAGGGCTAGGGCTAGGACTAGGGCTAGGGCTAGGGCTAGGGCTAGCGCTAGGGCTAGGGCTAGGGCTAGGGCTAGGGCTACGGCTAGGGCTAGGGCTAGGGCTAGGGTTTGGTTTAGGCCTAGGCCTAGTGCTATGACTAGGGATAGGGATAGGGTTAGGGCTAGGGTTAGGGTTATGCTTAGGGCTAGGGTTTGGGCTTGGGCTTGGGCTTGGGCTAGGTTTTGGTTTAGGGTTAGGGTTAGGGTTAGGGTTAGGGTTAGGGTTAGGGTTAGGGTTAGGGTTAGGGTTAGGGTTAGGGTTAGGGTTAGGGTTAGGGTTAGGGTTAGGGTTAGGGTTAGGGTTAGGGTTAGGGCTAGGGTTAGGGCTAGGGTTAGGGCTAGGGTTAGGGCTAGGGCTAGGGCTAGGCCTAGGGCTAGGGTTAGGGCTAGGCCTAGGGCTAGGGCTAGGAATAGGACTAGGCCTGGGATTAGGACTAGGACTAGGACTAGGGCTAGGGCTAGGGCTACGGCTAGCGCTTTGGCTAGGGCTACGGCTAGGGTTAGGGTTAGGACTAGGACTAGGCCTAGCGCTACGATTATGGCTATGGCTAAAGCTCGGGTTACGATTGGGCTAGGGCTAGTGCTAGTGCTAGGGCCAGGGTTAGGGTTAAGGTTAGGGTTAGGGTTAGGGTTAGGGTTCGGGCTAGGTTTTAGGGCCAGGGTCAGGGCTAGGGCTGGGATAAGGTTAGGGCTAGGATTAGGGCTCGGCCGAGGGCTCGGCCGAGGGCTAGGACTAGGACTAGGGCTAGGGCTAGGGCTAGGGTTTGGTTTAGGCTTAGGCCTAGTGGTACGACTAGGGCTAGGGCTAGGGCTAGGGTTAGGGTTAGGGTTTGGGTTATCATTTGCGTTAGCGCTAGCACTAGAGCTAGGGCTGGGCTAGGTTTAGGGTTAGGACTAGGACTAGGACTAGGACTAGGACTAGGACTAGGACTAGGACTAGGACTAGGACTAGGACTAGGACTAGGACTAGGACTAGGACTAGGACTAGGACTAGGACTACTTCTAGGGCTAGGGCTATGCTAGGCATAGGCCGAGGGGTAGGGCTGGGTTAGGATTACGTTTAGTGTTACGGCGAGGGCTAGGGCTAGGGCTAGGGTTAAGCTTAAGGTTAGGATAGGGCTAGTGCTAGTGCTAGTGCTAGGGTTAGTGTTAGTGTTAGGGTTAGGGTTAGTGTTAGGGTTAGTGTTAGGGTGAGGGTCAGGGTCAGGGTCAGGGTCAGGGTGAGGGCTAGGGCTAGGGCTAGGGCTAGGGCTAGGGCTAGGGCTAGGGCTAGGGCTAGATCTAGGGCTAGGGTTAGGGTTAGGGTTACGATTAGGCCTAGGCCTAGTGCTACGATTATGGCTATGGCTAAAGCTCGGGCTCGGGCTTGGGCTTGGGCTAGGGCTCGGGCTCGGGCTAGGATTTGGCTTAGGGCCAGGGTTAGGGTTAGGGCTATTGCTAGGACTAGGGCCAGGCCAGGGCTAGGGTTAGGGTGAGGGTGAAGGTGAGGGTTAGCATTAGGGCTAGGGCTAGGGCTAGGGCCAGTTCTAGTGTTAGGCTTAGGGCTAGGGCTAGGGCTTGGGCTTGGGCCAGGGTTAGGGTTAGGGTTAGAGTTTGCACTAGGGCTAGGGCTGGGCTACGGTTAGGGTTAGGACTAGGACTAGGACTAGGACTTCGATGAGGACTAGGACTAGGACTACTTCTAGGGTTAGGGCTATGCTAGGCCTAGGCCGAGGGCTAGGGCTGGGGCTAGGGGTAGGGGTAGGGGTACTTCGAGGGTTAGTGCTACGTCTAGGGTTAGGGTTAAGGTTAGTGTTAGGGTTAGGGTTAGGTTTTAGGGCCAGGGTTAGGGCTAGGGCTGGGCTAAGGTTAGGGTTTAGGTTAGGGTGTGGGTGAGGGTTAGGGCTAGGGCTAGGGCTAGGGCTAGGGCTAGGGCTAGGGCTAGGGCTAGGGTTAGGGCTAGGGCTAGGGCTAGGGCTAGGGCTAGGGCTAGGGCTAGGGCTTGGGCTAGGGCAAGGGCTAATGTTAGGGTTACGGTCAGGGCGACGGGTTGGGCTAGGGCTAGATACAGGGCTGAGCTAGCGTGAGGGTGAGGGTGAGGGTGAGGGTGAGGGCTAGGGCTAGGGCTTCGGCTAGGGGTAGGGCTAGGGCTACGGCTATGGCTATGGCTAGGATTAGAGTTAGGGTTTGGTTAAGGCTTAGGCCTAGTGGTACGACTAGGGCTAGGGCTAGGGCTAGGGTTAGCCTTAGGGCTAGGGCTTGGGCTTGGGCTTGGGCTAGGGTTAGGGTAAGGGTTAGTGTTTGCGTTTGCGTTAGCGCTAGCGCTAGCACTAGAGGTACGCCTGGGCTAGGTTTAGGGTTAGGACTAGGACTAGGACTAGGACTAGGACTAGGACTAGGACTAGGACTAGGACTAGGACTAGGACTAGGACTAGGACTAGGACTAGGACTAGGACTGTGCTAGGCCTAGGCCGAGGGCTAGGGCTGGGGTAGGATTAGGGTTAGGGGTACGGCGAGGGCTAGGGCTATGGTTAAGGTTAAGGTTAGCATTGGGATAGGGCTAGTGCTAGGGCTAGGGTTAGGGTTAGGGTTAGGGTTAGCGTTAGCGTTAGCGTTAGGGTTAGTGTTAGGGTTAGTGTTAGGTTTTAGGGCAAGGGTTAGGGCTAGGGCTGGGTAAGGTTAGGGTTTGGGTGAGGGTGAGGGTGAGGGTGAGGGTGAGGGTGAGAGAGGGAGAGGGATAGGGTGAGGGATAGGGCTAGGGCTATGACTGGGCAAAGGTTAGGGTTTGGGTTTGGGTTAGGGTTAGGGTTAGGGCTAGGGCTAGGGCTAGGGCTAGAGCTAGTGTTATGGTTACGGTTAGGGCGACGGGTTGGGCTAGGGCTAGAGCCAGGACTGAGGTAGCATGAGGGTGAGGGCTAGGGCTAGGGCTAGGGCTAGGGCTAGGGCTTGGGTTAGGGCTAGGGCTAGGGCTAGGGCTAGGGCTAGGGCTAGGGCTAGGGCTAGGGCTAGGGCTAGGGCTTGGGCTAGGGCTAAGGCTAGGGCTAGGGTTTGGTTTAGGCCTAGGCCTAGTGCTACGACTAGGGTTAGGGATAGGGATAGGGTTAGGGCTAGGGTTAGGGTTAGGCTTAGGGCTAGGGCTTCAGCTTGGTCTAGGTTTAGGTTTAGGGTTAGGGCTAGGGTTAGGGCTAGGATTAGGGTTAGGTCTAGGGATAGGTTTCGGGCTATTTCTACATCTACGTCCAGAGCAAGGCTAGGCTGAGGGTGAGGGTGAAGGTGAGGGTTAGTGTTAGGGCTAGGGCTAGGGCTAGGGCTAGGGCTAGGCTTAGAGTTAGGGTTTGTGTTAGGGTTCCGGCTTGGGTTAGGGCTAGGGTTAGGCTTACGCTTAGGCTTACGCTTAGGGTTAGGTTTAGGCCTAGTGCTACGGTTAGGGCTAGGGCTTAAGCTAGGGTCAGGGCTAGGCCTAGGGAAGTGGTGCGGCTAGGGCTAGGGCTAGGGTTAGGGCTAGGCCTAGGCCTAGAGCTAGGAATAGGACTAGGACTGGGATTAGGACTAGGACTAGGACTAGGACTAGGGCTAGAGCTGGGGCTAGGGCTAGGGCTAGGGCTAGGGCTAGGGCTAGGGCTAGGGCTAGGGCTAGGGCTAGGGCTAGGGCTAATGTTAGGGTTACGGTCAGGGCGACGGGTTGGGTTAGGGCTAGATACAGGGCTGAGCTAGACTGAGGGTGAGGGTTAGGACTAGGACTAGGACTAGGGCTAGGGCTAGGGCTAGGGCTAGGCCTAGGCCTAGGGCTAGGCCTAGGGCTAGATCTAGGCCTAGGGTTGGGTTACGATTAGGCCTAGGCCTAGTGCTACGATTATGGCTATGGCTAAAGCTCGGGCTCAGGCTTGGGCTTGGGCTCGGTCTTGGGCTCGGGCTAGGATTTGGCTTAGGGCCAGGGTTAGGGTTAGGGCTATTGCTAGGACTAGGGCCAGGCCAGGGCTAGGGTTAGGGTGAGGGTGAAGGTGAGGGTTAGTATTAGGGCTAGGGCTAGGGCTAGGGCTAGGGCTTGGGCTAGGGCCAGTTCTAGTGTTAGGCTTAGCGCTAGGGCTAGGGCTAGGGCTTGGGCTTGGGCCAGGGTTAGGGTTAGGGCTAGGGATAAGATTAGGGTTAGGGTTAGGGTTAGAGTTTGCACTAGGGCTAGGGCTGGGCTACGGTAAGGGTTAGGACTAGGACTATGACTAGGACTAGGACTTCGACGAGGACTAGGACTAGGACTACTTCTAGGGTTAGGGCTATGCTAGGCCTAGGCCGAGGGCTAGGGCTGGGGCTAGGGGTAGGGGTAGGGGTACTTCGAGGGCTAGTGCTACGTCTAGAGTTAGGGTTAAGGTTAGTGTTAGGGTTAGGGTTAGGGTTAGGTTTTAGTGCCAGGGTTAGGGCTAGGGCTGGGCTAAGGTTAGGGTTTGGGTTAGGGTGTGGGTGAGGGTTAGGGTTAGGGTTAGGGTTAGGGCTAGGGCTACGGCAACGGCTAGGGCTCTTGTTCCGGCTATGTCTAGGTCTAGGTCTAGGTCTAGGTCTAGGTCTAGGGCTAGGGCTAGGGCTAGGGCTAGGGCTAGGGCTACGGCTACGGCTAGGGCTATGGCTAGGATTAGGGTTAGGGTTTGGTTAAGGCTTAGGCCTAGTGGTATGACTAGGGCTAGGGCTAGGGTTAGCCTTAGGGCTAGGGCTTGGGCTCGGGCTTGGGCATGGGCTAGGGTTAGGGTAAGGGTTAGGGTTAGCGTTTGCGTTTGCGTTAGCGCTAGCGCTAGCACTAGAGCTATGCCTGGGCTAGGTTTAGGGTTAGGGTTAGGACTAGGACTAGGACTAGGACTACTTCTAGGGCTAGGGCTGTGCTAGGCCTAGCCCGAGGGCTAGGGCTGGGGTAGGATTAGGGTTAGGGGTACGGCGAGGGCTAGGGCTATCTTTAAGGTTAAGGTTAGGATTGGGCTAGTGCTAGGGCTAGGGCTAGGGTTAGGGTTAGGGTTAGGGTTAGCGTTAGGGTTAGTGTTAGGGTTAGTGTTAGGTTTTAGGGCAAGGGTTAGGGCTAGGGCTGGGTAAGGTTAGGGTTTGGGTGAGGGTGAGGGTGAGGGTGAGGGAGAGGGAGAGGGAGAGTGTTAGGGTGAGGGTTAGGGCTAGGGCTATGACTGGGCAAAGGTTAGGGTTTGGGTTTGGGTTTGGGTTAGGGTTAGGGTTAGGGTTAGGGTTAGGGTTAGGGTTAGGGTTAGGGTTAGGGTTAGGGTTAGGGCTAGGGCTAGGGCTAGGGTTAGGCTTAGGGCTAGGCTTAGGGCTAGGGCTAGAGCTAGTGTTATGGTTACGGTTAGGGCGACGGGTTGGGCTAGGGCTAGAGCCAGGACTGAGGTAGCATGAGGGTGAGGGCTAGGGCTAGGGCTAGGGCTAGGGCTAGGGCTAGGGCTAGGGCTAGGGCTAGGGCTAGGGCTAGGGCTAGGGCTTGGGTTAGGGCTAGGGCTAGGGCTAGGGCTAGGGCTAGGGCTAGGGCTAGGGCTACGGCTAGGGTTTGGTTTAGGCCTAGGCCTAGTGCTACGACTAGGGTTAGGGATAGGGATAGGGTTAGGGCTAGGGTTAGGCTTAGGCTTAGGGCTAGGGCTTCGGCTTGGTCTAGGTTTAGGGTTAGGGTTAGGGCTAGGGTTAGGGCTAGGGTTAGGGTTAGGATTAGGCCTAGGCCTAGTGCTACGATTATGGCTATGGCTAAAGCTCGGGCTTGGGCTCGGGCTAGGATTAGGCTTAGGTCTAGGGATAGGTTTTGGGCTATTTCTACATCTACGGCCAGAGCAGGGCTAGGCTGAGGGTGAGGGTGAAGGTGAGGGTTAGTGTTAGGGCTAGGGCTAGGGCTAGGGCTAGGCTTAGAGTTTGGATTTGTGTTAGGGTTCCGGCTTGGGTTAGGGCTAGGGTTAGGCTTACGCTTAGGCTTACGCTTAGGGTTAGGTTTAGGCCTAGTGCTACGGCTAGGGCTAGGGCTTAAGCTAGGGTCAGGGCTAGGCCTAGGGAAGTGCTGCTGCTAGGGCTAGGGCTAGGGCTAGGGTTAGGGCTAGGCCTAGGCCTAGGCCTAGAGCTAGGAATAGGACTAGGACTGGTATTAGGACTAGGACTAGGACTAGGACTAGGACTAGGACTAGGGCTAGAGCTAGGGCTAGGACTAGGAATAGGACTAGGACTAGGACTAGGGCTAGAGCTAGGGCTAGGGCTAGGGCTAGGGCTAGGGCTAGGGCTAGGGCTAGGGCTAGGGCTAGGGCTAGGGCTAGGGCTAGGGCTAGGGCTAGGGCTAGGGCTAGGGTTAGTGTTACGATTAGGCCTAGGCCTAGCGCTACTATAATGGCTATGGCTAAAGCTCGGGTTAGGATTGGGCTAGGGCTAGTGCTAGTGCTAGTGCTAGGGTTAGGGTTAAGGTTAGGGTTAGGGTTAGGGTTAGGGTTAGGGCTAGGGCTAGGTTTTAGGGCCAGAGTTAGGGCTAGGGCTGGGCTAAGGTTAGGGCTAGGATTAGGGCTAGGATTAGGGCTAGGCAGAGGGCTAGGACTAGGTCTAGGTCTAGGTCTAGGGCTAGGGCTAGGGCTAGATCTAGGGATAAGATTAGGGTTAGGGTTAGGGTTAGGGTTAGATTTTGCACTAGGGCTAGGGCTGGGCTACGGTTAGGATTAGGGTTAGGACTAGGACTAAGACTAGGACTAGGACTAGGACTAGGACTAGGACTACTTCTAGGGCTAGGGCTATGCTATGCCTAGGCCGAGGACTAGGGCTGGGGCTAGGGGTAGGGGTAGGGGTACGGCGAGGGCTAGGGCTAGGGTTAAGCTTAAAGTTAGGATTGGGCTAGTGCTAGTGCTAGGACTAGGGTTAGGGTTAAGGTTAGTGTTAGTGTTAGGGTTAGGGTTAGGTTTAAGGGCCAGGGTTAGGGCTAGGGCTGGGCTAAGGTTAGGGTTTGGGTTGGGTGAGGGAGAGGGAGAGGGAGAGGGAGAAGAAGAGGGTTAGGGCTAGGCCTAGGGCGATGACTGGGCTAAGGTTAGGGTTTGGGTTATGGTTAGGGTTAGGTTTAGGGTGAGGGTTACGGGTAGGGCTAGGGCTAGGGCTAGGGCCAGGGCTAGGGCTAGGGCTAGGCTTAGGGCTAGGGCTAGGGCTAGGGCTAGGCTTAGCGTTACGGTCAGGGCGACTCGTTGGGCTAGGGCTAGATACAGGGCTGAGCTAGCGTGAGGGTGATGGTGATGGTGAGGGCATGGGCTAGGGCTTGGGCTAGGGCTAGGGCTAGGGCTAGGGCTATGGCTAGGACTAGGGTTAGGGTTAAGGTTAGTGTTAGGGTTAGGGTTAGGGTTAGGGTTAGGTTTTAGGGCCATGGTTAGGGCTAGGGCTGGGCTAAGGTTAGGGTTGGGGATGGGGTGAGGGAGAGCGAGAGCGAGAGCGAGAGCGAGAGCGAGAGCGAGATGAAGAGGGTTAGGGCTAGAGCTAGGGCGATGACTGGGCTAAGGTTAGGGTTTGGGTTAGGGTTAAGGTTAGGTTTATGGTGAGGGTTAGGGCTAGGGGTAGGGCTAGGGCTAGGGCTAGACTTAGGGCTAGGGCTAGGCTTAGGGATACGGTCAGGGCGACTCGTTGGGCTAGGGCTAGATACAGGGCTGAGCTAGCGTGAGGGTGATGCTGAGGGCTTGGGCTAGGGCTTGGGCTAGGGCTAGGGCTAGGGCTAGGCTAGGGTTAGGGTTAAGGTTAGTGTTAGTGTTAGGATTAGGGTTAGGTTTTAGGGCCAGGGTTAGGGCTAGGGCTGGGCTAAGGTTAGGGTTTGGGTTGGGGTGAGGGAGAGGGAGAGGGAGATGAAGAGGGTTAGGGCTAGGGCTAGGGCGATGACTGGGCTAAGGTTATGGTTTGGGTTAGGGTTAGGGTTAGGTTTATGGTGAGGGTTAGGGCTAGGGCTAGGGCTAGGGCTAGGGCTAGGGCTAGGGCTAGACTTAGGGCTAGGGCTAGGCTTAGGGTTATGGTCAGGGCGACTCGTTCGGCTAGGTCTAGATACAGGGCTGAGCTAACGTGAGGGTGATGGTGATGGTGATGGTGAGGGCTTGGGCTAGGACTAGGACTAGGACTAGGACTAGGACTAGGACTAGGACTAGGACTAGGACTAGGACTAGGACTAGGACTATTAGTAGGACTAGGACTAGGACTAGGGCTAGCCCTAGCCCTAGCCCTAGCCCTAGCCCTAGCCCTAGCTTTAGCCCTAGCCCTAGCCCTAGCCCTAGCCCTAGTCCTAGTCCTAGTCCTAGTCCTAGTCCTAGTCCTAGTCCTAACCCTAACCGTAGCCCAGCCCTAGCCCTAGTGCAAACTCTAACCATAATAATAATAATAATAATAATAATAATAATAATAATAATAATAATAATAATAATAATAATAATAATAATAATAATAATAATAATAATAATAATAATAATAATAATAATAATAATAATAATAATAATAATAATATTATTTGTATACCGCCCTGTGGCGAACCAATCCGGGTGGTTAACAACAATAAATATAATAAAAACATAAGAATAAGTATGACATTGCATGTAAACAAATGGGAAAAACATTCCACGTTCAAAAAGATTGGCATGAGACAGCACTTCTTAAAAAGTGAAAAGGAACAAGAGATGATCATTTGGAATCTTCTTCAGGATTCTTGGCAGAGAATTTTTCACGTAATTTTGTCCATGTCCCTTTACTTGCTTCTTCCATCTGCTTCAAGTTATCTGTTGATAAGTTACCCTAACCCTAACCCTAATCTTATCCCTAGCCCTAACCCTAAACCTAACCCTGGCCCAAGCCGAAGCCGAAGCCCTAGCCTTAAGCCTAACCCTAGCCCTAGCCCTAGCCCTAGCCCTAGCCTTAGCCCTAGCCCTAGCCCTAGCCCTAGCCCTAGCCCTAGCCCTAGCCCTAGCCCTAGCCCTAGCCCTAGTCCTAGTCCTAGCCCTCGGCCTAGCCCTAATCCTAGCCCTAACCTTAGCCCAGCCCTAGCCCTAACTCTGGCCCTAAAACCTAGCCCTAACCCTAACACTAACACTAACCTTAACCCTAACCCTAGCCCTAGCCCTAGCCCTAGCCCTAGCCCTAGCCCTAGCCCTAGCTCTAGCCCTAGTCCTAGTCCTAGTCCTAGTCCTAATCCCAGTCCTAGTCCTAATCCTAGCCCTAGGCCTAGGCCTAGCCGTAACCCTAGCCCTAGCCCTAGCCCTAGCCCTAGCCCTAGCGGCAGCACTTCCCTAGGCCTAGCCCTGACCCTAGCTTAAGCCCCAGCCCTAGCCGTAGCACTAGGCCTAACCCTAACCCTAAGCGTAAGCCTAAGCGTAAGCCTAACCCTAGCCCTAACCCAAGCCGGAACCCTAACACAAACCCTAACTCTAAGCCTAGCCCTAGCCCTAGCCCTAACACTAACCCTCACCTTCACCCTCACCCTCAGCCTAGCCGTGCTCTGGCCGTAGATGTAGAAATAGCCCGAAACCTATCCCTAGACCTAAGCCTAATCCTAGCCCGAGCCCGAGCCCGAGCTGTAGCCATAGCCATAATCGTAGCACTAGGCCTAGGCCTAATCCTAACCCTAACCCTAGCCCTAACCCTAGTCGTAACCCTAAACCTAAACATAGCCCAAGCCCAATCCCTAGCCCTAGCCCTAGCCCTAAGCCTAAGCCTAACCCTATCCCTAACCCTATCCCTATCCCTAACCCTAGTCGTAGCACTAGGCCTAGGCCTAAACCAAACCCTAGCCCAAGCCCTAGCCCTAGCCCTAGCCCTAGCCCTAGCCCTAGCCCTAGCCCTAGCCCTAACCCAAGCCCTAGCCCTAGCCCTAGCCCTATCCCTCACCCTCATGCTACCTCAGCCCTGGCTCTAGCCCTAGCCCAACCCGTCACCCTAACCGTAACCATAACACTAGCTCTACCCCTAGCCCTAAGCCTAGCCCTAAGCCTAGCCCTAGCCCTAGCCCTAGCCCTAACCCTAACCCTAACACTAACACTAACCCTAACTCTAACCCTAACCCTAACCCTAACCCTAACCCTAACCCAAACCCTAACCTTTGCCCAGTCATAGCCCTAGCCCTAACCCTCACCCTAACCCTCTCCCTCTCCCTCACCCTCACCCTCACCCTCACCCTCACCCTCACCCAAACCCTAACCTTACCCAGCCCTAGCCCTAACCCTTGCCCTAAAACCTAACACTAACCCTAACACTAACCCTAACACTAACGCTAACCCTAACCCTAGCCCTAGCCCTAGCACTAGCACTAGCCCTAGCCCTAGCCCAATCCTAACCTTAACCTTAACCCTAGCCCTAGCCCTTGCCCTCACCCTCACGCTAGCTCAGCCCTGATTCTAGTCCTAGCCCAACCCGTCGCCCTAACCGTAACCATAACCATAACCATAACACTAGCCCTGGCCCTAGCCCTAAGCCTAGCCCTAACCCTAGCCCTAGCCCTAGCCCTAGCCCTTGCCCTAACCGTCACCGTCACCCTAACCCTAACCCTAACTCAAACGCTAACCTTAGCCCAGCCCTAGAACTAGCCCTAGCCCTGGCCCTAGCCCTAGCCCTAGCCCTAACCCTAACCCTAACCCTAACCCTAAATCTAACCCTAAACCTAACCCTAACCCAAACCCTAACCTTAGCCCAGCCCTAGCCCTAGCCCTAGCCCTAGCCCTAGCCCTCACCCTCACCCTCACCCTTTCCCTCTTCCTCACCCTGACCCTGACCCTGACCCTGACCCTGACCCTAACCCTCACCCTCACCCTCACCCTCACCCTATCCCTAACCCTAACCCTAAACTTAACCCTAACCCAAACCTTAACCTTAGCCCAGCCCAATCCCTAACCGTGGCCCTAAAACCTAACCCTAACCCTAACCCTAGCCCTTGTACTAGCCCTAGCCCAATCCTACCATTACGCTTAACCCTAGCCCTAGCCCTAGCCCTCGCCGTACCCCTAAACGTAACCCTAGCCCCAGCCCTAGCCCTAGCCCTAGCCCTAGCCCAAGCCCTCACCATCACCATCACCCTCACGCTAGCTCAGCCCTGTATCTAGCCCTAGCCGAACGAATCGCCCTGACCGTAACCCTAAGCCTAGCCCTAGCCCTAAGTCTAGCCCTAGCCCTAGCCCTAGCCCTAGCCCTAGCCCTAGCCCTAACCCTCACCATAAACCTAACCCTAACCCTAACCCAAACAATAACCTTAGCCCAGTCATCGCCCTAGCCCTAGCCCTAACCCTCTTCATCTCCCTCTCCCTCTCCCTCACCCCAACCCAAACCCTAACCTTAGCCCAGCCCTAGCCCTAACCCTGGCCCTAAAACCTAACCCTAATCCTAACACTAACACTAACCTTAACCCTAACCCTAGTCCTAGCCCTAGCCCTAGCCCTAGCCCTAGCCCTAGCCCAAGCCCTAGCCCAAGCCCTCACCATCACCCTCACGCTAGCTCAGCCCTGTATCTAGCCCTAGCCCAACGAGTCGCCCTGACCGTATCCCTAAGCCTAGCCCTAGCCCTAAGTCTAGCCCTAGCCCTAGCCCTAGCCCTAGCCCTAGCCCTACCCCTAACCCTCACCATAAACCTAACCTTAACCCTAACCCAAACCCTAACCTTAGCCCAGTCATCGCCCTAGCCCTAGCCCTAACCCTCTTCATCTCGCTCTCCCTCTCCCTCTCCCTCACCCCAACCCCAACCCTAACCTTAGCCCAGCCCTAGCCCTAACCATGGCCCTAAAACCTAACCCTAACCCTAACCCTAACCCTAACCCTAACCCTAACACTAACCTTAACCCTAACCGTAGTCCTAGCCGTAGCCCTAGCCCTAGCCCAAGCCCTAGCCCAAGCCCTCACCATCACCATCACCCTCACGCTAGCTCAGCCCTGTATCTAGCCCTAGCCCAACGAGTCGCCCTGACCGTAACGCTAAGCCTAGCCCTAGCCCTAAGCCTAGCCCTAGCCCTAGCCCTAGCCCTGGCCCTAGCCCTAGCCCTAGCCCTAGCCCTACCCGTAACCCTCACCCTAAACCTAACCCTAACCCTAACCCAAACCCTAAACTTAGCCCAGTCATCGCCCTAGGCCAAGCCCTAACCCTCTTCATCTCCCTCTCCCTCTCCCTCACCCAACCCAAACCCTAACCTTAGCCCAGCCCTAGCCCTAACCCTGGCCCTTAAACCTAACCCTAACCCTAACCCTAACCCTAACACTAACCTCAACCCTAACCCTAGTCCTAGCACTAGCACTAGCCCAATCCTAACTTTAAGCTTAACCCTAGCCCTAGCCCTAGCCCTCGCCGTACCCCTACCCCTACCCCTAGCCCCAGCCCTAGTCCTCGGCCTAGGCCTAGCATAGCCCTAGCCCTAGAAGTAGTCCTAGTCCTAGTCCTAGTCCTAGTCCTAACCCTCACCCTCAGTCTAGCTCAGCCCTGTATCTAGCCCTAACCCAACCCGTCGCCCTGACCGTAACCCTAACATTAGCCCTAGCCCTAGCCCTAGCCCAAGCCCTAGCCCTAGCCCTAGCCCTAGCCCTAGCCCGAGCCCTAGTCATAGTCCAAGTCCTAATCCCAGTCCTAGTCCTATTCCTAGCTCTAGGCCTAGGCCTAGCCCTAACCCTAGCCCTAGCCCTAGCCGCAGCACTTCCCTAGGCCTAGCCCTGACCCTAGCTTAAGCCCTAGCCCTAGCCGTAGCACTAGGCCTAAACCTAACCCTAAGCGTAAGCCTAAGCGTAAGCCTAACCCTAGCCCTAACCCAAGCCGGAACCCTAACACAAACCCTAACTCTAAGCCTAGCCCTAGCCCTAGCCCTAACACTAACCCTCACCTTCACCCTCACCCTCAGCCTAGCCCTGCTCTGGCCGTAGGACTAGGACTACTTCTAGGGCTAGGGGTGTGCTAGGCCTAGGCAGAGGGCTAGGGCTGGGGTAGGATTAGGGTTAGGGGTACGGCGAGGGCTAGGGCTAGGGTTAAGGTTAGGATTAGGCTACGGCTAGTGCTAGGGCTAGGGTTAGTGTTAGTGTTAGTGTTAGGGTTAGTGTTAGTGTTAGGGTTAGTGTTTGGGTGAGGGTCAGGGTCAGGGTCAGGGTGAGGGTGAGGGTTAGGGAGACGGAGAGGGAGAGGGTGAGGGTGAGGGTTAGGCCTAGGGCTATGACTGGGCAAAGGTTAGGGTTTGGGTTAGGGTTAGGTTTAGGGTTAGGTTTAGGTTTAGGATTAGGGCTAGGGCTAGGCCTAGCCCTCGGCCTAGGCCTAGCATAGCCCTAGACCTAGAAGTAGTCCTAGTCCTAGTCCTAGTCCTAGTCCTAGTCCTAGTCCTAGTCCTAGTCCTAGTCCTCACCCTAACCGTAGCCCAGCTCTAGCCCTAGTGCAAACTCTAACCCTAACCCTAACCCTAATCTTATCCTTAGCCCTTGCCCTAACCCTAACCCTAACCCTGGCCCAAGCCCTAGCCCTAGCCCTAGCCCTAGCCCTAGCCCTAGCCCTACCCTTAGCCCTAGCCCTAATCCTAACCCTCACCTTCTCCCTCACCCTAAACCTAGCCCTGGCCTGGCCCTAGTCCTAGCAATAGCCCTAACCCTAACCCTGGCCCAAGCCCGAGCCCTAGCCCTAGCCCTCGCCGTACCCCTACCCCTACCCCTAGCCCCAGCCCTAGCCCTCGGCCTAGGCCTAGCATTGCCCTAGCCCTAGATGTAGTCCTAGTCCTAGTCCTAGTCTTAGTCCTAGTCCTAACCCAAACCCTAACCGTAGCCCAGCCCTAGCCCTAGTGCAAAATCTAACCCTAACCCTAACGCTAACCCTAACCCTAATCTTATCCCTAGCCCTAGCCCTAGCCCTAGCCCAAGCCCTAGCCTTAGCCCTAGCCCTAGCCCTAGCCCTAGCCCTAGCCCTAGCCCTAGCCCTAGCCCTAGCCCTAGTCCTAGCCCTCGGCCTAGCCCTAACCCTAGCCCTAATCCTAGCCCTAATCCTAGCCCAGCCCTAGCCATAACCCTGGCCATAAAACCTAGCCCTAACCCTAACCCTAACACTAACCTTAACCCTAACCCTAGCACTAGCACTAGCACTAGCCCTAGCCCAATCCTATCCCGAGGTTTAGCCATAGCCATAATCGTAGCGCTAGGCCTAGGCCTAATCCTAACCCTAACCCTAGCCCTAGCCCTAGCCCTAGCCCTAGCCCTAGCCCTAGCCCTAGCCCTAGCCCTAGCCCTAGCCCTAGCCCTAGCCCTAGCCCTAGCCCTAGCCCTTGCCCTAGCCCTAGCCGTAGCCCTAACCCTAACCCTAACCTTAAACCTAACCCAAACCCTAACCTTAGCCCAGCCATAGCCCTAGCCCTAGCCCTAACCCTCACTCTAACCCTCTTCCTCACCTTCACACTAACCCTAACCCTAACCCAAAACCTCACTTTAACCCAGCCCTAGCCATAGCAATAGCACTAGCATTAGCCCTGGTCCTGACCCTAGCCATAGCCCTAGCCCTACTCGTAGAACTAGGCTTAGGCCTAGGCCTAGGCCTAACCCTTCCTGTAACCCTAAACGTAACCCTAACCCTACGCCTAACCTTGCCCGAACCTTAACCCTAACCCTAACCCTAACCCTAACCCTAACCCTAGCCCTAGCCCTAGCCCTAGCCCTAGCCCTAGCCCTAGCCCTAGCCCTAGCCCTAGCCCTAGCCCTAGCCCTAGCCCTAGCCCTAGCCCTAGCCCTAACACTAACCCTCACCTTCACAATCACCCTCACCCTAGCCCTGGCCTGGTCCTAGTCCTAGCAATAGATCTAACCCTAACCCTAGCCCTACACCTAATCCTAGCCCGAGCCCGAGCCGTCCACCGAGTTTTAGCAATAGCCATAGTCGTAGCACTAGGCCTAGTCCTAGGCCTAATCCTTACCCTAACCCTTGCCCTCACCCTCACGCTAGCTCAGCCCTGGCTCTAGCCCTAGCCCAACCTGTCGCCCTAATCCTAACCATAACACTAGCCCTAACCCAAACCCTAACCCTAACCCTAACCCCAACCCTAACCCTAACCCTAAACCTAACCCTAACCCTAACCCTAACCCTAAACCTAAACCTAAAACTAAAACTAAAACTAAAACTAAAACTAAAACTAAAACTAAAACTAAAACTAAAACTAAAACTAAACCTTATCCTAACGCTAACCCTTACCCTAACCCTAACCCTAACCCTAACCCTAACCCTAACCCTAACTCTAACCCTAACCCAAACCCTAAACCTAACCAAACCCTAAAGCTAAACCTAACACTAACCTTAGCCGAGCCCTGACCCTTGCCTTAACCCTAACCCTAACCCTAACCCTAAACCTAACTCTAGCACTAGCACTAGCCCTACGCCAATCCTAACCTTAAGCTTAACCCTAGCCCTAGCCCTCACCGTACCCCTAACCCTAATCCTACCCCAGCCCTAGCCCTCGGCCTAGGCCTAGCATAGCCCTAGCCCTAGAAGTAGTCCTAGTCCTAGTCCTAGACCTAACCCTAACGCTAGCCCAGCCCTAGCCCTAGTGCTAGCACTAACACAAACGCTAACACTAATACTAACCCTATTCTTATCCCTAGACCTAAACCTAACCCTAACCCTAGCACAACCCAAGCCCTAGCCCTAAGCCTAACCCTATCCCTATCCCTATCCCTAGTCGGAGCACTATGCCTAGGCCTAAACCAAACCCTTACCTAACCCTAGCCCTAGCCCTAGCCCTAGCCCTAGCCCTAGCACTAGCACTAGCCCTCACGCTAGCTCAGCCCTGGCTCTAACCCTAGCCCAACCCGTCGCACTGACCGTAACAATAACACGAGCCCTAGCCCTGGCCCTAAGCCTACCCATAGCCATAACCCTGGCCCTAGCCCTAACCCTAACCCTAACCCTAACCCTAACCCTAACCCTAACCCTAACCCTAACCCTAACCCTAACCCTAACCCTAACCCTAACCCTAACCCTAACCCTAACCCTAACCCTAACCCTAACCCTAACCCTAACCCTAACCCTAACCCTAACCCTAACCCTAATCCTAACCCTAACCCTAACCCTAACCCTAACCCTAACGCAACCCCTAACCGTAGCCCAGCCCTAGCCCGACCACTAGCACTAGCACTAGGCCTAGTCCTAGCCCTAGCCGCAGCCCTAGGCCTAGCCCAAGCCCTGACGCTAGCCCTAGCCCTAGCCCTAGTGTTAGGGTTAGGGTTAGGGCTCGGGTTAGGGCTAGGGCTAGAGCTAGGGCTATGGCTCGGGCTCGGGCTCGCGCTGGGCTAAGTTTGGGGATTGGGTTAGGGTTATGGTTATGGTTAGGGTGAGGGTGAGGGTCAGGGTGAGGGTCAGGGTCAGGGTGATGGCTATACCTAGGGCTATGGCTATGGCTATGGCTATGGCTAGGGTTAGGTTTAGGGTTTTGTTTAGGCCTAGGACTAGTGCTACAACTAGGGCTAGGGCTCGTGCTCGTGCTCGTGCTCGTGCTCAAGCTCGAGCTCGGGGTAGGGCTCGGGGTAGGGGTAGGGCTACGGCTAGGGTTAGGCTTACGGCTCGGGCTCGGGCACGAGCTCGGGTTACCATTAGAGTTATGGCTATGGCTAGGGCCTGGCGTGGGTTAGGTTTATGGTTAGGGTTAGTGTTAGGGTTAGGGTAAGGGTTAGGGTTGGGGTTAAGGTTAGGGTAGGGCAAGCCTAGGGGTAGGGCTAGGGCTAGGGCTCGCGCTGGGTTAAGTTTGGGGATTGGGTTAGGGTTAGGGCTCGCATTAGGGTTAGGGCTAGGGTAGGGCTAGTGCTAGTGCTAGGGCTAGGGATCGGGATCGTGCTGGGCTAAGTTTGGGGATTGGGTTAGGGTTAGGGCTCGCATTAGGGTTAGGGCTAGGGTAGGGCTAGTGCTAGTGCTAGGGCTAGGGCTCGGGCTCGCGCTGGGCTAAGTTTGGTGATTGGGTTAGAGTTAGGGCTCAGGTTAGGGCTAGGGCTAGGGCTAGGGCTAGGGCTAGGGCTAGGGCTAGGGCTAGGGCTAGGGCTAGGGCTAGGGCTAGGGCTAGGGTTATGGTAGGGCGATGGGTTGGGCTAGGGCTAGAGACAGGGCTGAGCTAGCGCGAGGGTGAGGGTGAGGGTGAGGGTGAGGGTGAGGGTGAGGGTGAGGGTGAGGGTGAGGGTGAGGGTGAGGGCTAGGGCTTGGGCTAGGGCTTGGGCTAGGGCTAGGGCTAGGGCTAGGGCTAGGCTTAAGGTTAGGCTTAGTGCTAGGGCTAGTGTTATGGTTAGGATTAGGGCGACAGGTTGGGCTAGGGCTAGAGCCAGGCCTGAGCTAGCGTGAGGGTGAGGGCAAGGGTTAGGGTAAGGATTAGGCCTAGGCCTAGGCCTAGTGCTACGACTATGGCTATTGCTAAAACTCGGTGGACGGCTCGGGCTCGGGCTCGGGCTAGGATTAGGGGTAGGGCTAGGGTTAGGGTTAGATCTATTGCTAGGACTAGGACCAGGCCAGGGCTAGGGTGAGGGTGATTGTGAAGGTGAGGGTTAGTGTTAGGGCTAGGGTAGGGCTAGGGCTAGGGCTAGGGCTAGGGGTAGGGCTAGCGGTAGGGGTAGGGGTAGGGCTAGGGCTAGGGCTAGGGCTAGGGCTAGGGCTAGGGCTAGGGCTAGGGCTAGGGCTAGGGCTAGAGCTAGGGCCAAGGCTAGGGCTAGGGTTATTGTTAGGGTTAGGGTTAGGGTTAGGGTTACGGTTCGGGCAAGGTTAGGCGTAGGGTTAGGGTTACGTTTAGGGTTACAGGAAGGGTTAGGCCTAGGCCTAGGCCTAAGCCTAGTGCTACGAGTAGGGCTAGGGCTATGGCTAGGGTCAGGACCAGGGCTAATGCTAGTGCTATGGCTATGGCTATGGCTATGGCTATGGCTATGGCTATGGCTATGGCTAGGGCTAGGGCTAGGGCTAGGGCTAGAGCTAGAGCTAGGGCTAGGCTTAGTGCTAGGACTATTGTTAGGGATAGGGTTAGGGCTACGGGTTGGGCTAGGGCTAGAGCCAGGGCTGAGCTAGTGTTAGGGTTATGGTTAGGGTTAGTGTGAAGGTGAGGAAGAGGGTTAGAGTGAGGGTTAGGGCTAGGGCTAGGGCTAGGGCTGGGCTAAGGTTAGGGTTTGGGTTAGGTTTAAGATTAGGGTTAGGGTTAGGGCTACGGCTAGGGCTAGGGTAAGGGCTAGGGCTAGGGCTAGGGCTAGGGCTAGGGCTAGGGCTAGGGCTAGGGCTAGGGCTAGGGCTAGGGCTAGGGCTAGAGCTAGGGCAAGGCTTAGTGCTAGGACTATTGTTAGGGATAGGGTTAGGGCTACGGGTTGGGCTAGGGCTAGAGCCAGGGCTGAGCTAGTGTTAGGGTTAGGGTTAGGGCTCGGGTTAGGGTTAGGGTTAGGGCTAGGGCTGCGGCTAGTGCTAGTGCTAGTGCTAGTGCTCGGGCTCTGGCTCTCGCTGGGCTAAGTTTGGGGATTGGGTTATGGTTAGGGTTAGTTGTAGGGTGAGGGTCAGGGTGAGGGTCAGGGTCAGGGTCAGGGTCAGGGTCAGGGTCAGGGTGATGGCTAGGCCTAGGGCTATGGCTATGGCTAGGGCCAGGGTTAGGGTTAGGGTTAGGGTTAGGGTTAGGGTTAGGGTTAGGGTTAGGGTTAGGGTTTTGTTTAGGCCTACGACTAGTGCTACAACTAGGGCTAGGGCAAGGGCTCGTGCTCGTGCTCAAGCTCAAGCTCGGGGTAGGTCTCGGGCTCGGGCTGAGGCTAGGGCTAGGGCTAGGATTATGCTTAGGGGTAGGATTAGGATTAGGGCTATTTCTACGGCGATGGCGAGGGCAGGGCTAGGGTGAAGGTGAGGGTTAGTGTTAGTGTTAGGGCTAGGGCTAGGGCTAGGGCTAGGGCTAGGGCTAGGGCTAGGGCTAGGGCTAGGGCTACGGCTAGGGTTAGGCTTACGGCTCGGGCTCGGGCTTGGGTTACCATTAGAGTTATGGCTATGGCAAGGGCCTGGCGTGGGTTAGGTTTATGCTTAGGGTTAGGGTAAGTGTTAGGCTTCGGGTTAGAGTTAGGGTTAGTGGTAGGCCTAGGGCTAGGATTAGCGTAAGGGCTAGGGCTAGGGCTAGGGCAAGGGCTAGGGCTAGGGCTAGGCTGTGGGTAGGGCTAGGGCCAGGGTTAGTGTTAGGGTTAGGGCTACAGGTTGGGCTAGGGCTAGAGCCAGTGCTCAGCTAGCATGAGTGTGAGTGTGAGTGTGAGGGCTAGGGCTAGGGCTAGGGCTAGGTGTAGTGTAGAGCTATGGCTATGGCTATGGCTGTGGCTATGACTAGGGCTAGGGCTAGGGTTTGGTTTAGGCCTAGGACTAGTGCTACGACTAGGGCTAGGGATAGGGCTCGGGCTTGGGCTAGGATTAGGCTTACGCGTAGGCTTAGGGCTAGGGTTAGGGTTAGGGCTATTTCTATGGCTAGGGCCAGGGCAGGGCTAGGTGAGGGTGAGGGTGAAGGTGAGCGTTAGTGTTAGTGTTAGTGTTAGGGCTAGGACTAGGGCTACGGCTAGGGTTAGGCTTATGGCTCGGGCAAGGGCTAGGGCTAGGGTTGCCTTTAGAGCTAAGGCTATGGCTAGGGCCTGCGGTGGGTTGGCGTTAGGGTTCGGGTTAGGGTTCGGGTTCGGTTTAGAGTTAGGGTAGGGCTAGGGCTAGGGCTAGGGCTAGGGCTAGGGCTAGGGCTAGGGCTAGGGCTAGGGCTAGGGCTAGGGCTAGGGCTAGGGCTAGGGCTAGGGCTAAGGCTAGGGCTAGGGCTAGGGCTAGAGCTAGGGTTAGGGCTAGGGCTAGGGCTAAGGCTAGGGCTAGGTCTAGGCTTAGGATTAGGATTAGGAATAGAGTTAGAGCTAGGGTTTGGGTTTGGGTTAGAGGTAGGGGTAGAGGTAGGGGTTGGGGTAGGGGTTGGGTTGGGTTGGGGTAGGGGTAGGGGTAGGGGTAGGGGTAGGGGTAGGGTTATGGCTACGGCTACGGCTACGGCTAGTGCTAGGGCTTACGGCTAGGGTTAGGGTTTGTGTTAAGGTTCGGGCTAGGGTTCGGTCTAGGTTTAGGCTTATGCTTAGGGCTACGACTTGGGTTAGGGTTAGTGTTATTCTTAGTGTTAGGGTTAGGGTTAGGGCTAGGATTAGGACTAGGACTAGGACTAGGACTAGGACTAGGACTAGGACTAGGACTAGGACTAGGACTAGGACTAGGACTAGAACTAGGATTAGGAATAGGAATAGGAATAGGAATAGGAATAGGAATAGGAATAGGAATAGGAATAGGAATAGGAATAGGAATAGGAATAGGAATAGGAATAGGAATAGGAATAGGAATAGGAATAGTTATAGGAATAGGAATAGGGCTAGAGCTGGGGTTAGGTTTAGGGCTCTGGCTCGGGCTCCGAACAGGGCAAGGCCTAGGGGCATGGCTCGGGATAAGGCTAGGGCTAGGGCTAGGGCTAGGGCTAGGGCTAGGGCTAGGGCTAGGCTTATGACTAGGGCTAGGGCTTGGGCTTGGGCTAGGGGTAGGGGTAGTGCTACGGCTAGGGATAAGATTAGGGTTAGGGTTAAAGTTAGGGTGAGCGTTTGCGTTTGCCTTAGCGCTCGCGCTAGCGCTAGTGCTAGCACTAGGGCTCGGGCTGGGCTAGGGTAAGGTTTCGCACTAGGACTAGGACTAGGGCTAGGGCTAGGGCTAGGGCTAGGGCTAGGGCTAGGGCTAGGGCTAGGGCTAGGGCTAGGGCTAGGGCTAGGGCTAGGGCTAGGGCTAGGGCTAGGGCTAGGGCTAGGGCTAGGGCTAGGGCTAGGATTAGGCCTAGACCTAGTGCTACGACTATGGCTATGTCTAAAACTCGGGCGAGGGCTAGGGCTAGGATTAGGCGTAGCGCTAGTGTTAGGGTTAGATCTATTCCTAGGACTAGGGCCCGGCGAGGGCTAGGTTCAGGGTGAGGGTGAAGGTGAGGGTTAGTGTTAGTGTTAGAGCTAGGGCTAGGGCTAGCGTTAGGGCTAGGGTGAAGGTGAGGTTTAGTGTCAGGGCTAGGGCTAGGGATAGGGCTAGGGATAGGGCTAGGGCTAGGGCTAGGGCTAGGGCTGGGGTTAGGGTTAGGATTAGGGTAAGGGTTAGGGTTAGGGTTAGGGTTAGGGTTATGGTTAGGGCTAGGGCTAGGGTTAGGGTAAGGGTTATGTTTAGGGCGACGGGTTGGGCTAGTGCTAGAGCCAGGGCTGAGCTAATTTGAGGGTGAGGGTGAGGTTGAGGGCTAGGGCTACGGCTAGGGCTAGGGTTAGGGTTAAGTTTAGGGTTAGGGTTAGCGTTGGTTAGGGTTAGGGTTAGGGTTAGGGTTAGGGTTAGGGTTAGGGTTAGGGTTAGGGTTAGGGTTAGGGTTAGGGTTAGGGTTAGGGTTAGGGTTAGGGTTAGGGTTAGGGTTAGGGCTAGGGCACTAGCACTAGCACTAGCACTATCCCTTTCCCTAGCACTAGCACTAGCACTAACACTAGCCCTAGCCCTAGCCCTAGCTCTAGCCTTAGTCCTAGTCCTAAACCTTACCCTAGCCCAGCCCTAGCCCTAGTGCTAGCGCTAGAGCTAGCGCTAACGCAAACGCAAATGCTCACCCTAACCCTAATCTTATCCGTAGCCCTAGCCCTAACCCTAACCCTAGCCCAAGCCCAAGCGCTAGCCCTAGCCCTAACCATAAGCCTAGCCCTAGCCCTAGCTCTAACCTTAGCCCGAGCCATGGCCCTAGGCCTTGCCCTGGTCCTAGCCCGAGCTATAGCCCTAACCCAAACCCTAGCTCTAGCCCTATTCCTATTCCTATTCCTAGTCCTAAACCTAGCCCTCGCCCTAGCCCTAGCTTTGGACCTAACCATACCTCTAACCCTAACACTAAGACTTACACTAACCCTAACCCAAGTCGTAGCCCTAAGCATAAGCCTAAACCTAGCCCGAACCCTAGCCCGAACCCTAACACAAACCCTAACCCTATCCCTATCCCTAGCCCTAGCCCTAGCCCTAGCCCTAGCCCTAGCCCTAGCACTAGCACTAGCCTTATCCGTAGCCATAACCCTACCCCTTTCCCTACCCCTACCCCTACCCGAACCCTACCCCAACCCCTACCCCTACCCCTTCCCCTACCCCTACCCCTACCCCTACCCCTACCCCTACCCCTACCCCTACCCCTACCCCTACCCCTACCCCTACCCCTACCTCTAAGCCAAACCCAAACCCTAGCTCTAGCCCTATTCCTATTCCTAATCCTAATCCTAAGATTAGCCCTAGCCCTAGCCCTAGCCCTAGCTCTAGCCCTTGGCCGAGCCCTAGCCCTAGCCCTAGCCCTACCCCTAGCCCAAGCCTTAGGCCGAGCCCTAGCCCTAGCCCTAGCCCTAACCCTAATTCTAAACCGAACCCGAGCCTGAACCCGAACCCTAACGCTAACCCACAAAATGCCCTAGCCATATCCTTAGATCTAAAGATAACCCTATCCCTAGCCGTTGCCTGAGCTATAAGCCTAATCCTAGCCGTAGCGCTAGTCCTAGCCCTAACACTAACACTAACACTAACACTAACAATCTCCTTGACACTCACCCTCACATAGCCCTGCCATGGCCCTAGCCATAGAAATAGCCCTAACCCTAACCCTAGCCCTAAGCCTACGCCTACGCCTAAGCCTAATCCTAGCTCAAGCCCAAGCTCGAGCCCGAGCCTGAGCCCGAGCCCGAGCCCTATCCCTAGCCCTAGTCGTAGCACTTGGCCTAGGCATAAACCAAATCCTAGCCCTAGCCCTACCCGTAGCCCTAGGCATAGCTCTACACAACACCTAGCCCTAGCCCTAGCCCTAGCCCTAGCCCTAGCCCTAGCCCTAGCCCTAGCCCTAGCCCTAGACCTAGACCTAGACCTAGACCTAGACCTAGACCTAGAAGTAGTCCTAGTCTTAGTCCTAGTCCTAACCCTAACCCTAGCCCAGCCCTAGCCCTAGTGCTAGCACTAACACAAACGCTAACACTAACACTAACCCTATTCTTATCCCTAGCCCTAAACATAACCCTAACCCTAGCCCAACCCAAGCCCTAGCCCTAAGCCTTACCCTAGCCCTTTCCCTATCCCTAGTCGTAGCACTATGCCTAGGCCTAAACCAAACCCTTACCTAAACCTAACCCTAACCCTAGCCCTAGCCCTAGCCCTAGCCCAAGCCCTAGCCCTAGCCCTAGCCCTAGCCCTAGCCCTAGTCCTAGCCCTAGCCCTAGCCCTAGCCCTAGCCCTAGCCCTAGCCCTAGCCCTAGCCCTAGCCCTAGCCCTAGCCCTAGCCCTTGCCCTAGCCCTCACCCTCACCCTCACCCTCACGCTAGGTCAGCCCTGGCTCTAACCCTAGCCCAACCAGTCGCACTGACCGTAACAATAACACGAGCCCTAGCCCTAGCCCTAAGCCTACCCATAGACATCACCCTGACCCTGACCCTGACCCTGACCGTGACCGTGACCCTGACCCTGACCCTGACCCTGACCCTGACCCTGACCCTGACCCTGACCCTGACCCTAAACCTAACCCTAACCCTAACCCTAACCCTAACCCAATCCCCAAACTTAGCCCAGCGCGAGCCCGAGCCCTAGCACTAGCACTAGCACTAGGACTAGCCGTAGCCGCAGCCCTAGCCCTAGCCCTAGCCCTAGCCCTAGCCCTAGCCCTAGCCCTAGCCCTAGCCCTAGCCCTAGCCCTAGCCCTAGCCCTAGCCCTAACCCTAACCATAACCCTAACACTAGGGCTAGGGCTAGGGCTAGGGCTAGCGTCAGGGCTTGGGCTAGGCCTAGGGCTGCGGCTAGGGCTAGGCCTAGGCCTAGTGCTAGTGCTAGTCGTAGGGCTCGGGCTCGGGCTGGGTTAAGGTTAGGGGTTGCGTTAGGGTTAGGGTTAGGGTTAGGGTTAGGGTTAGGGTTAGGGTTAGGGTTAGGGTTAGGGTTAGGGTTAGGGTTAGGGTTAGGGTTAGGGTTAGGGTTAGGGTTAGGGTTAGGGTTAGGGTTAGGGTTAGGGTTAGGGTTAGGGTTAGGGTTAGGGTTAGGGTTAGGGTTAGGGTTAGGGTTAGGGATAGGGATAGGGCTTGGGCTCGGGCTCGAGCTAGCGCTTGGGCTAGGATTAGGCTTAGGCGTAGGCTTAGGGCTAGGGTTAGGGTTAGGGTTAGGGTTAGGGTTAGGGCTATTTCTATGGCTAGGGCCATGGCAGGGCTAGGTGAGGGTGAGGGTCAAGGTGATTGTTAGTGTTAGTGTTAGTGTTAGGGCTAGGACTAGGGCTACGGCTAGGATTAGGCTTATGGCTCAGGGAAGGGCTAGGGATAGGGTTATCTTTAGATCTAAGGCTATGGCTAGGGCATGTGGTGGGTTAGCGTTAGGGTTCGGGTTCGGGTTCGGTTTAGAGTTAGGGTTAGGGCTAGGGCTAGGGCTAGGGCTAGGGCTAGGCCTAAGGCTTGGGCTAGGGCTAGGGCTAGGGCTAGGGCTAGGGCTAGGGCTAGGGCTAGGGCTAGGGCTAGGCCAAGGGCTAGGGCTAGGGCTAGGGCTAGGGCTAGGGCTAGGGCTAGGGCTAGCGCTAGGGCTAGCGCTAGGGCTAGCGCTAGCGCTAGGGCTAGGGCTAGGGCTAGGGCTAGGACTAAGGCTAGGGCTAGGGCTAATCTTAGGATTAGGACTAGGAATAGGGCTAGAGCTAGGGTTTGGGTTTGGGTTAGAGGTAGGGGTAGTGGTAGGGGTAGGGGTAGTGGTAGTGGTAGTGGTAGGGGTAGGGGTTGGGGTAGGGGTAGGTTTGGGGTAGGGGTAGGGATATAGCTACGGATACGGCTAAGGCTAGTGCTAGTGCTAGGGCTAGGGTTAGGGTTTGTCTTAGGGTTCGGTCTAGGGTTCGGGCTAGGTTTAGGCTTATGCTTAGGGCTGCGACTTGGGTTAGGGGTAGTGTTAGTTTTAGTGTTAGGGTTAGGGCTAGGGCAAAGCTAGGGCTAGGGCTAGGTCGAGCTCTAGTCTTAGGACTAGGACTAGGAATAGGAATAGGGCTAGAGCTAGGGTTTGGGTTAGGGCTATAGCTTGGGCTAGGATCAGGGCAAGGTCTAGGGCCATGGCTCGGGCTAAGGCTAGGGCTAGGGCTAGGGCTAGGGCTAGGGCTAGGGCTAGGCTTATGGCTAGGGCTAGGGCTTGGGCTTGGGCTAGGGTTAGGGTTAGGGCTAGGGCTAGGGATAAGATTAGGGTTAGGGTGAGAGTTTGCGTTTGCGTTAGGCTCTTGGGCTAGCACTAGCACTAGGGCTAGAGCTGGGCTAGGGTAAGGTTTAGGACTAGGACTAGGGCTAGAGCTAGGGCTTGGGCTAGGGCTAGGGCTAGGGCTAGGGCTAGGGCTAGGGCTAGGGCTAGGGCTTTGGCTAGGGCTAGGGCTAGGGCTAGGGCTAGGGCTAGGGCTAGGGCTAGGGCTAGGGCTAGGGTAGGACTAGGTCTAGGTCTAGGTCTAGGGCTAGGGCTAGGGTTAGGGTTAGGGTTAGGGTTAGGGTTAGGGTTCGGGTTAGGGTTCGGGTTAGGGTTCGGGTTAGGGTTCGGGTTAGGGTTAGGGTTAGGGTTAGGGTTAGGGTTAGGGTTAACGCTATGGCTAAGGTGGGGTAAGGTTAGTGTTAGGTTTAGCTTTAGGGTTTGGTTAGGTTTAGGTTTAGGTTTAGGGTTCGGGTTAAGGTTAGGGTAGGGCTAGGGCTAGGGCTAGAGCTAGAGCTAGGGCTAGGGCTAGGGCTAGGGTTAGGGCTAGGCTAGGGCTAGGGCTAGGGCTAGGGCTAGGGTTAAGCTTAGGGCTAGGGCTAGGCTTAGGCATATAACGAGGGCTAGAGCTAGGGTTTGCGTTAGGGGTAGGGGTAGGGGTAGGGGTAGGGGTAGGCTTAGGACTAGGAATAAGAATAGGAATAGGGCTAGAACTAGGTTTTGGGTTAGCAGTAGCCTTAGCCGTAGCCATAACCCTACCACAACCACTACCACTACCCCTAACACTAACCTTAGCCCAGCCCGAGTCCGAGCCCTAGCACTAGCGCTAGCCCTAGCCCTAGCCGCAGCCCTAGGCCTAGCCCAAGCCCTGATGCTAGCCCTAGCCCTAGCCCTAACCCAAACGCTAGTTCTAGCCCTACTCCTATTTCTATTCCTAAGCCTAAACCTAAGCCTAGCCCTAGACCTAGCCCTAGCCTTGCCGTAGGACTAGCACTAGCACTAGCACTAGCACTAGCACTAACACTAGCACAAACACTAACGCTAATTCTAACCCTAAGCCTATGCCTAAGCCTAAGCCTAACCCTGTACTTAACCATAACACAAACCATAACAAAGCCTAGCTCTAACCCTAGCCCTAGCACTAGCTCTAGCCCTAGCTCTAGCCCTAGCCATAGCCATAGCTCTACACTACACCTAGGCCTAGCCCTAGCCCTAGCCATAGCCATAGCTCTACACTACACCTAGCCCTAGCCCTTGCCCTAGCCCTAGCCCTCACACTCACACTCACACTCATGCTAGCTGAGCCCTGGCTCTAGCCCTAGTCCAACCTGTAGCCCTAACCCTAACACATACCCTAGCCCTAGCCCGACGCACAGCCTAGCCCTAGCCCTAGCCGTTGCCCTAGCCCTAGCCCTAGCCCTGGCCCTAGCCCTAGCCCTTACGCTAACCCTAGCCCTAGGCCTACCACTAACCCTAGCTCTAACCCGAAGCCTAACCCTTATCCTAACCCTAAGCATCACCCTAACCCATGCCAGGCCCTTGCCATAGCCATAACTCTAATGGTAACCCAAGCCCGAGCCCGAGCCCGAGCCGTAAGCCTAACCCTAGCCGTAGCCCTAGCCCGAGGCCTAGCCCTAGCCCTAACACTAACACTAACCCTCACCTTCACCCTAGCCCTGCCCTCGCCATCGCCGTAGAAATAGCCCTAACCCTAATCCTACCACTAAGCATAATCCTAGCCCTAGCCCTAGCCTGAGCCCAAGCCTGAGCCCTACCCCGAGCTTGTGCTTGAGCACGAGCCCTAGCCCTAGCCCTAGTTGTAGCACTAGTCGTAGGCCTAAACAAAACCCTAACCCTAACCCTAACCCTAACCATAAACCTAACCCTAACCCTAACCCTAACCCTAACCCTAGTCCTAGCCATAGCCATAGCCATTGCCATAGCCCTATGCCTAGCCATCACCCTGACCCTGACCCTGACCCTGACCCTGACCCTGACCCTGACCCTGACCCTGACCCTGACCCTCACCCTGACCCTCACCCTCACCCTGACCCTCACCCTCACCCTCACCCTCACCCAATCCCCAAACTTAGCCCAGCGCGAGCCCGAGCCCGAGCCCGAGCACTAGCACTAGCACTAGCCGCAGCCCTAGCCCTAGCCCTAGCCCTAGCCCTAGCCCTAACCCTAACCCGAGCCCTAACCCTAACCCTAACACTAGCTCAGCCCTGGCTCTAGCCCTAGCCCAATCCGTAGCCCTAACCCTATACCTAACAATAGTCCTAGCCCTAAGCCTAGCCCTAGCCCTAGCCCTAGCACTAGCCCTAGCCCTAACACTAGCCCTAGCCCTAGCCCTAGCCCTAGCCCTAGCCCTAGCCCTAGCCCTAGCCCTAGCCCTAGCCCTAGCCCTAGCCCTAGCCCTAGCCCTAGCCCTAGCCCTAGCCCTAGCCCTTGCCCTAGCCCTAGCCCTAGCCGTAGCCTTAACCCTAACCCTAACCCTAACCTTAAACCTAAACCAAACCCTAACCTTAGCCCAGCCCTAGCCCTAGCCCTAGCCCTAACCCTCACTCTAACCCTCTCCCTCACCTTCACACTAACCCTAACCCTAACCCAAAACCTCACCTTAACCCAGCCCTAGCCATACCCATAGCACTAGCATTAGCCCTGGTCCTGACCCTAGCCGTAGCCCTAGAACTACTAGTAGCACTAGGCCTAGGCCTAGGCCTAATCCTTACCCTAGCCCTAGCCCTCACCCTCACGCTAGCTCAGCCCTGGCTCTAGCCCTAGCGCAACCTGTCGCCCTAATCCTACCCATAACACTAGCCCTAGCCCTAAGCCTAGCCTTAAGCCTAGCCCTAGCCCTAGCCCTAGCCCTAGCCCTCACCCTCACCCTCACGCTCACCCTAACACTCCCCCTCCCCCTCTCCCTCTACCTCACCCTCACCCTCACCCTCACCCAAACCCTAACCTTAGCACAGCCCTAGCACTAACACTTGCCCTAAAACCTAACACTAAACCTAACACTAACCCTAACAGTAACCCTAACACTAACCCTAACCCTAACCCTAGCCCTAGCACTAGCACTAGCCCAATCCGAACCTTAAGCTTAACTCTAGTCTTAGCCCTAGCCCTCGCTGTACCCCTAACCCTAATCCTACCCGAGCCCTACACCTAGGCCTAGAATAGCCCTAGCCCTAGAAATAGTCCTAGTCCTAATCCAAGTCCTAGTCCTAATCCAAGTCCTAGTCCTAGTCCTAGTCCTAGTCCTAGTTCTAGTCCTAGTCCTAGTCCTAGTCCTAGTCCTAACCCTAACGCAAACGCTAACCCAAACCGTAACCCTAATGTTATCCCTAGCCCTTACCCTAACCCTAAACCTAGCCCAAGCCCCAGCCCCAGCCCTAGCCCTAAGGCTAACACTAGCCCTAGCCCTAGTCGTACCACTAGGCCTAAACCGAAACCAAACCCTAACCCTAACCCTAACCCTAACCCTAACCCTAACCCTAACCCTAACCCTAACCCTAACCCTAACCCTAACCCTAACCCTAACCCTAACCCTAACCCTAATCCTAAGCCTAGCCCTAGCCCTAGCCCCAGCCCTCACCCTCACCCTCACCCTCACGCTAGCTCAGCCCTGGCTCTAGCCCTAGCCCAACCCGTCGCCCTAACCGTAACCCTAACCCTAGACTTAGCCCTAAGCCTAGCCCTAGCCCTAGCCCTAAACCTAGTCCTAGCCCTAAACCTAAACCTAACCCTAACCCCAACCCTAACCCTAAACCAAATCCTAACCTTAGACCAGTCATAGCCCTAGCCCTAGCCCTAGCCCTAGCCCTCAGACTCAGCCTCAGCCTCAGCCTCAGCCTCTCCCTCTCCCTCTCCCTCTCCCTCTCTTTCTCCCTCTCCTTCACCCTCAGCCTAACCCTAACCCTAACGCTAATACTAACCGTAACCCTATCCCTAACACTAACCCTAACCATAGCACTAGCACTAGCCCTAGCCTAATCCTAACTTTAAGTTTAACCCTAGCCCTAGCCCTAGCCGTACCCCAAACCCTAACCGTAGGCCCAGCCCTTGCCCTCGGCCTAGGCGTAGCATAGCCCTAGCCCTGGAAGTAGTCTTTGTCCTCGTCCTCGTCCTCGTCCTAACCCTAACCCTAGCCCAGCCCTAGCCCTAGTGCACAGCTAGTGCTAACGCAAATGCTAACCCTAACCCTAACCTTAAACCTAACCCTAACCCTATTCTTATCCCTAGCCCTAAACCTAACCCTTACCTCAGCCCAAGCCCAAGTCCTAAGCCTAACTCTAGCCCTATCCCTATCCCTAGTCGTAGCACTTGGCCTAGGCCTAAACCAAACCCTAACCCTAACCCTAACCCTAACCGCAGCCCTAGCCCTAGCCCTAGCCCTAGCCCTAGCCCTAGCCCTAGCCCTAGCCCTAGCCCTAGCCCTAGCCCTAGCCCTAGCCCAAGCCCTAGCCCTAGCCCTAGCCCTCACCCTCACCCTCACCCTCACCCTCGCGCTAACTCAGCCCTGTCTCTAGCCCTAGCCCAACCCATAGCCCTACCATAACCCTAGCCCTAGCCCTAGCCCTAGCCCTAGCCCTATCCCTAGCCCTATCCCTAGCCCTATCCCTAGC
>JALMGA010000006.1:19480000-19485000 GCA_023333525.1 Aspidoscelis tigris stejnegeri | reverse complement strand
CCGTACACCTAATCCTAGCCCGAGCCCGAGCCCGAGCCCGAGCCGTCCACCGAGTTTTAGCCATAGCCATATTCGTAGCACTAGGCCTAGGCCTAGGCCTAATCCTTACCCTAGCCCTAGCCCTCACCCTCACGCTAGCTCAGCCCTGGCTCTAGCCCTAGCCCAACCTGTCGCCCTAATCCTAACCATAACACTAGCCCTAGCCCTAAGCCTAGCCTTAAGACTAGCCCTAGCCCTAGCCCTAGCCCTAGCCCTAGCCCTAGCCCTAGCCCTAGCCCAAGCCCTAGCCCTAGCCCTCACCCTCACCCTCACCCTCACCCTCAACCTCGCGCTAGCTCAGCCCTGTCTCTAGCCCTAGCCCAACCCATCGCCCTACCATAACCCTAAAACTAGCCCTAGCCCTAGCCCTAGCCCTAGCCCTAGCCCTAGCCCTAGCCCTAGCCCTAGCCCTAGCTTTAGCCCTAGCCCTAGCCCTAGCCCTAGCCCTAGCCCTAGCCCTAGCCCTAGCCCTAGCACTAGCCCTAGCCCTAGCCCTGGCCCTAGCCCTAGCCCTAGCCCTAGCCCTAGCCCTAGCCCTAGCCCTAGCCCTAGCCCTAGTCCTAGCCCTAGCCCTAGCCCTAGCCCTAGCCCTAGCCCTAGCCCTTGCCCTAACCCTAAACCGAGCCCTAAACCTAACCCAATCCCCAAGCTTAGCCCAGCGCGAGCCCGAGCCCGAGCCCTAGCACTAGCACTAGCACTAGCACTAGCCCTACCTTAACCCTAAACCTAACGCGAGCCCTAACGCTGACCCAATCCCCAAACATAGCCCAGCGCGAGCCCTAACCCTAGCCCTAGCCCTAGGCTTGCCCTACCCTAACCTTAACGCTAACCCTAACACTTAACCTAACCCTAACCCTAACCCTAACCATAAACCTAACCCACGCCAGGCCCTAGCCATAGCCATAACTCTAATGGTAACCCGAGCCCGAGCCCGAGCCGTAAGCCTAACGCTAGCGGTAGCCCTAGCCCTAGCCCTAGCCCTAGCCCTAAGAGTAACACATATAGACCTAATCCTAACCCTAGCCCTAAGCGTAATCCTAGCCCTAGCTGTAGCCCTACCCCTACCCCGAGCCCTACCCCGAGCTCGAGCTTGAGCACGAGCACGAGCACGAGCCTTAGTTGTAGCACTAGTCCTAGGCCTAAACATAACCCTAACCCTAACCCTAGCCCTAGCCATAGCGATAGCCTTAGCCCTAGGCCTACCCATCACCCTGACCCTGACCCTGACCCTGAACCTGAACCTGACCCTGACCCTGACCCTGACCCTGACCCTGACCCTCACCATCATCCTCACCCTAACCCACACCCTCACCCTCACCCTCACCCTCACCCTAACCCAATCCCCAAACTTAGCCCAGCGGGAGCCCGAGCCCGAGCCCTAGCACTAGCACTAGCACTAGCACTAGAACTAGAACTACCCGCAGCCCTAGCCCTACCCTAGCCTTAGCCCTAACCCTAACCCGAGCCCTAAACTTAACCCTAACCCAAAACCTCACCGTAACCCAGCCCTACCCATAGCCATATCACTAGCATTAGCCCTGGTCCTGACCCTAGCCATAGCCCTAGCCCAAGTCGTAGCACTAGGCTTAGGCCTAGGCCGAGGCCTAACCCTTCCTGTAACCCTATACGTAACCCTAACCCTAAGCCTAACCTTGCCCGAACCCTAACTTTAACCCTAACCCTAACACTAACACTAACCCTAGCCCTTGCCTTAGCCCTACCCATAAACCTACCCCTACGCCTACCCCTACCCCTACCCCTACGCCTACCCCTAACCCTACCCGTACCCCTACCCCTACCCCTACCCCTTCCCCTTCCTCTAACCCAAACTCTAGCTCTAGCCCTAGTCCTATGCCTAAGCCGAGCCCTACCCCTAAGCCTAGCCCTAGCCCTAGCCCTAGCCCTAGCCCTAGCCCTAAACTTAACCTTAACCTTAACCTTAACCTTAACCCTAACCCTAACCCTAACCCTAACCCAAACCCTAACCCTAACCCTAACCCTAACCCTAACCCTAACCCTAAACCTAAACCTAAACCTAAACCTAAACCTAAACCTAAACCTAAACCTAAACCTAAACCTAAAACTAAACCTTATCCTAACGCTAACCCTTACCCTAACCCTAACCCTAACCCTAACCCTAACCCTAACCCTAACCCTAACCCTAACCCTAACTATAACCCTAACTCTAACCCTAACCCAAACCCTAAACCTAACCAAACCCTAAAGCTAAACCTAACACTAACCTTAGCCGAGCCCTGACCCTTGCCTTAACCCTAACCCTAACCCTAAACCTAACTCTAGCACTAGCACTAGCCCTACCCCAATCCTAACCTTAAGCTTAACCCTAGCCCTAGCCCTCGCCGTACCTCTAACCCAAATCCTACCCCAGCCCTAGCCCTCGGCCTAGGCCTAGCATAGCCCTAGCCCTAGAAGTAGTCCTAACCCTAACCCTAGCCCAGCCCTAGCCCTAGTGCTAGCACTAACACAAACGCTAACACTAACACAAACCCTATTCTTATCCCTAGCCCTAACCCTAACCCTAACCCTAACCCTAGCCCAAGCCGAAGCCCTAGCCCTAAGCCTAACCCTAACCCTAAGCCTAACCCTAACCCTATCCCTATCCCTATCCTAGTCGTAGCACTATGCCTAGGCCTAAACCAAACCCTTACCTAACCCTAACCCTAACCCTAGCCCTAGCCCTAGCCCAAGCCCTAGCCCTAGCCCTAGCCCTAGCCCTAGCCCTAGCCCTAGCCTTAGCCCTAGCCCTAGCCCTAGCTCTAGCCCTAGCCCTAGCCCTCACCCTCACCCTCACCCTCACCCTCACCCTCACCCTCACCCTCATGCTAGCTCAGCCCTGGCTCTAACCCTAGCCCAACCCGTCGCACTGACCGTAACAATAACACAAGCCCTAGCCCTAGCCCTAAGCCTACCCGTAGCCATAACCCTGGCCCTAGCCCTAACCCTAACCCTAACCCTAACCCTAACCCTAACCCTAACCCTAACCCTAACCCTAACCCTAACCCTAACCCTAACCCTAACCCTAACCCTAACCCTAACCCTAACGCAACCCCTAACAGCCCAGCCCGAGCCCGAGCCCTACCACTAGCACTAGCACTAGGCCTAGTCCTAGTCCTAGCCGCAGCCCTAGGCCTAGACCAAGCCCTGACGCTAGCCCTAGCCCTAGCCCTAGCCCTAGTGTTAGGGTTAGGGTTAGGGTTAGGGCTCGGGTTAGGGCTAGGGCTAGGGCTAGGGCTAGGGCTAGGGCTAGGGCTAGGGCTAGGGCTAGGGCTAGGGCTAGGGCTAGGGCTGCGGCTACGTCTAGTCCTAGTGCTAGTGCTAGTGCTAGGGCTAGGGCTAGGGCTAGGGCTCGGGCTCGGGCTCGCGCTGGGCTAAGTTTGGGGATTGGGTTAGGGTAAGGATTAGGGTGAGGGTGAGGGTGAGGGTCAGGGTCAGGGTCAGGGTCAGGATGATGGCTATGCCTAGGGCTAGGGCTAGGGCTAGGGCTAGGGCTAGGGTTAGGGGTTTGTTTAGGCCTAGGACTAGTGCTACAACTAGGGCTCGTGCTCGTGCTCGTGCTCAAGCTCGAGCTCGGGGTAGGGCTCGGGGTAGGGGTAGGGCTACAGCTAGGGCTAGGATTACGCTTAGGGCTAGGGTTAGGATTAGGGCTATATGTGTTACTCTTAGGGCTAGAGCTAAGGCTATGGCTAGGGCATGCGGTGGGTTAGCGTTAGGGTTCGTCTTCGGTTTAGAGTTAGGGTTAGGGCTAGGGCTAAAGTTAGCGCTAGGGCTAGGGCTAGGGCTAGGCCTAAGGCTAGGGCTAGGGCTAGGGCTAGGGCTAGGCCAAGGGCTAGGGCTAGGGCTAGGGCTAGGGCTAGGGCTAGGGCTAGGGCTAGGTGTTGTGTAGAGCTATGGCTAGGGCTAGGGCTAGGGCTAGGGCTAGGGCTAGGATTTGGTTTAGGCCTAGGCCAAGTGCTGCGACTAGGGCTCGGGCTCGGCCTCGGGCTCGGGTTCGGGTTCGAGCTTGGGCTTGGGCTAGGATTAGGATTAGGCGTAGGCTTAGGGCTAGGGTTAGGGTTAGGGCTATTTCTATGGCTAGGGCCATGGCAAGGCTAGGTGAGGGTGAGGGTCAAGGTGATTGTTAGTGTTAGTGTTAGGGCTAGGACTAGGGCTTCGGCTAGGATTAGGCTTATGGCTCAGGCAAGGGCTAGGGATAGGGTTATCTTTAGATCTAAGGCTATGGCTAGGGCATGTGGTAGGTTAGCGTTAGGGTTCGGGTTCGGGTTCGGTTTAGAGTTAGGGTTAGGGCTAAGGCTAGGGCTAGGGCTAGGGCTAGGGCTAGGGCTAGGGCTAGGGCAAGGGCAAGGGGTAGGGCTAGGGCTAGGGCTAGGGCTAAGGCTAGGGCTAGGGCTAGGGCTAGGGCGAGGGCGAGGGCTAGGGCGAGGGCTAGGGCTAGGGCTAGGGCTAGGGCTAAGGCTAGGGCTAGGGCTAATCTTAGGATTAGGATTAGGATTAGGAATAGGAATAGGGCTAGAGCTAGGGTTTGGGTTTGGGTTAGAGGTAGGGGTAGGGGTAGGGGTAGGGGTAAGGGTAGGGGTAGGGGTAGGGGTAGCGGTTGGGGTAGGGGTAGGGTTGGGGTAGGGGTTTGGGTAGGGGTAGGGGTAGGGGTAGGGGTAAAGGTAGGGTTATGGCTACGGATAAGGCTAGGGCTAGTCCTAGGGCTAGGGCAAGGGTTAGGGTTTGTGTTAGGGTTCGGTCTAGGGTTCGGGCTAGGTTTAGGGTTATGCTTAGAGCTACGACTTGGGTTAGGGTTAGTGTTAGTGTTAGTGTTAGGGTTAGGGTTAGGGTTAGGGTTAGGGTTAGGGCCAAAGCTAGGGCGAGGGCGAGGGCGAGGGCTAGGCTTAGGACTAGGAATAGGAATAGGAATAGGGCTAGAGCTAGGGTTTGGTTTAGGGCTATAGCTC
>JALMGA010000006.1:19472500-19475000 GCA_023333525.1 Aspidoscelis tigris stejnegeri | reverse complement strand
TACTAGCGCTAACGCAAATGCTAACCCTAACCCTAACCCTAACCCTATTCTTATCCCTAGCCCTAAACCTAACCCTTACCCCAGCCCAAGCCCAAGCCCTAAGCCTAACTCTAGCCCTATCCCTATCCCTAGTCGTAGCACTAGGCCTAGGCATAAACCAAACCCTAAACCTAACACTAACCCTAACCCCAGCCCTAGCCCTAGCCCTAGCCCTAGCCCTAGCCCTAGCCCTAGCCCAAGCCCAAGCCCTAGCCCTAGCCCTAGCCCTAGCCCTAGCCCTAGCCCTAGCCCTAGCCCTAGCCCAAGCCCAAGCCCTAGCCCTCACCCTCACCCTCACCCTCGCGCTAGCACAGCCCTGTCTCTAGCCCTAGCCCAACCCATCGCCCTACCATCGCCCTAGCCCTAGCCCTAGCCCTAGCCCTAGCCCTAGCCCTAGCCCTAGCCCTAGCCCTAGCCCTAGCCCTAGCCCTAGCCCTAGCCCTAGCCCTAACCCTAGCCCTAGCCCTAGCCCTAGCCCTAGCCCTAGCCCTAGCCCTAGACTTAGCCCTAGCCCTAGCTTTATCCCTAACCCTAACCCGAGCCCTAACACTAACCCAATCCCCAAACTTAGCCCAGCGCGAGCCCGAGCCCGAGCCCGAGCCCTAGGACAAGCACTAGCACTACCCTAGCCCTAACCCTAACCCGAGCCCTAACCCTAACCCTAACCCAATCCCCAAACTTAGCCCAGCGCGAGCCCTAGCCCTAGCCCTAGCCCTAGGCTTGCCCTACCCTAACCCTAACCCTAACCATAAACCTAACCCACGCCAGGCCCTAGCCGTAGCCATCACTCTAATGGTAACCCGAGCCCGAGCCCGAGCCCGAGCCGTAAGCCTAACCCTAGCCGTAGCCCTAGCTGTAGCCCTAGCCCTAGCCCTAACAGTAACACTAACCCTCACCTTCACCCTAGCCCTGCCCTCGCCATAGCCGTAGACATAGCCCTAATCCTAACCCGAGCCCTAAGCGTAATCCTAGCCGTAGCCGTAGCCCTACCCCTACCCCGAGCCCTACCCCGAGCTCGAGCTTGAGCACGAGGACGAGCCCTAGCCCTAGCCCTAGTTGTAGCACTAGTCCTAGGCCTAAACAAAACCCTAACCCTAAACCTAGCCCTAGCCATAGCCATAGCCATAGCCCTAGGCATAGCCATCAACCTGACCCTGACCCTGACCCTGACCCTGACCCTGACCCTGACCCTGACCCTCGCCCTAACCCTAACCCTAACCCAATCTCCAAAGTTAGCCCAGCGTGAGCGCGAGCCTGAGCCCTAGCATTAGCACTAGCACTAGGACTAGCCGTAGCTTCAGACCTAGCCCTAGCCCTATACCTATACCTAAGCCTAAGCCTAAGCCTAAGCCTAGGCCTAACCCTAACCCTAACCCTAACCCTAACCCTAACCCTAACCCTAACCCTAACCCTAACTGTAACCCTAACTGTAACCCTGACTGTAACCCTAACGCTAACACTAACACTAATGCAAACCCTAACTTTAACCCTAACCCTAACGCTAACCCTAACCCTAACACTTACCCTAAACCTAACCCTAACCCTAACCCTATCCCTAATCCTAACCCTACCCCTACCCCTAGCTTTAACCCTAACCCTAACCTGAACCCTAGTTCTAACCCTAGCCCTAGCCCTAGCCCTAGCCCTAGCCCTAACCCTAACCCTAACACTTGCCCTAGCCCTAGCCCTAGCCCTAGCCCTAGCCGTAGCCCTTGCCCTAGCCCTAGCCCTAGCCCTAGCCCTCACACTCACCCTCACCCGCACCCTCACCCTCACCCTATCGCTATCGCTACCGCTATCACTATCGCTATTGCTATCCTTTTCCCTATCCCTATCCCTATCCCTATCCCTATCCCTATTCCTATCCCTAACCCTAACCCTAACCCTAACCCTAACCCTAACCCTAACCCTAACCCTAACCCTAACCCTAACCCTAACCCTAACCCTAAGCCTAACCCTAAGCCTAACCCTAAGCCTAAGCCTAACCCTAACCTTAACCCTAACCCTCACCCTCACCCTCACCCTCACCCTCACCCTCACCCTCACCCTCACCCTCACACTATCGCTATCGCTATCACTTTCACTATCGCTACTGCTATCCCTATCCCTTTTCCTATTCCTATCCCTAACCCTAACCCTAACCCTAACCCTAACCCTAACCCTAAACCTAAACCTAACCTTAAACCTAACCCTAACCCTAACCCTAACCCTAGCCCGAACCCTCACCCTCACCCTCACCCTCACCCTCACCCTCACCCTAACCGTAACCCTAACCCTAACCCTAACCCTAACCCTAACCCTAACCCTAACCCTAACCCTAACCCTAACCCTAGCCCTAACCCTAACCCTAACCCTAACCCAAACCCTAGCCCTCACCTAAACCTAAACCTAAACCTAAACCTAAACCTAAACCTAAACCTAAACCTAAACCTAAACCTAAACCTAAACCTAAACCTAAACC
>JALMGA010000006.1:19460000-19462500 GCA_023333525.1 Aspidoscelis tigris stejnegeri | reverse complement strand
CTAACCCTAACCCAAACCCTAACCCTAAACCCAGACTTAGACCTAAACCGAGCCCTAACCCTAAACCTCAACCTAGCTCTAGTCCTAGCGTTAGCCCTAGATAAAACCCTCGTCCTAATCGTAGCCCTAGCCTTAGGTCTAGGCCTAACCCTAACACAAAACCCAACCGTAACCCGAGCCCTAACCCTAACGCTGAACCTAGCCCTGGTCCTAGCGCGAGCCGTAGGTCAAACCCTAGTCCTAATCGTAGCCCTAGCCCTAGCCCTAGCCCTAACCCTAACCCTAACCCTAATCCCAGCCTCAGACCTAACCCGAGCCCTATCCCTAACCCTCAACCAAGCCCTAACCTTAGCCCTAGCCCTAGCCCTAGCCCTAGCCCTAGCCCTAGCCCTAGCCCTAGCCCTAGCCCTAACCCTAACCCTAACCCTAACGCTAACGCAAACCCTAACACTTACCCTAAACCTAACATTAACCCTAACCCTATCCCTAACCCTAACCTTAACCCTAGCCCTAGATTTAACCCTAACCCTAAACCTAACCCTAACCATAACCCTATCCCTAACCCTCAACCTAGCCCTAGCCCTAGCCCTAGTCCTAGCCCTAACCCTAGCCCTAACTCCAACCGTAACCCTAACCCTAACCCTAACCCTAACCAGAACCCTAACCCTGACCCTAGTCCTAGCCCTAGCCCTAGCCCTAGCCCTAGCAATAAAGCTAAGCCTATTCCTAGTCCAAACCCTAACCCTAACCCTAACTGAAACCTAGCCCTAGCCCTAGCCCTAGCCCTAGCCCTAGCCCTAGCCCTAGCCCTAGCCCTAACCCTAACCCTAACCCTAACCCTAACCCTAACCCTAACCCTAACCCTAAACCTAACCCTAAACCTAAACCTAAACCTAAACCTAAACCCAGCCTTAGACCTAACCCGAGCCCTAACCCTAACCCTCAACCTAGCCCTAGCCCTAGCCATAGCCATAGCCCTAGGTCAAACCGTAGTCCTAGTCGTAGCCCTAGCCCTAGGTGTAGGCCTAACCGTAACCCTCAACCTAGCCCTAAACATATCCCTAGCCTTAGCCCTATCCCAAGCCCTAACCCTAACCCTAACCCTAACCCTAACCCTAACCCTAACCCTAACCCTAACCCTAACCCTAACCCTAACCCTAAACCTAACACTAACCCTAACCCTAACACTAACACTAACACTAACACTAACTCTAGCCCTAAACCTAGCCCTAGCCCTAGCCCTAGCCCTAACCCTAACCCTAACCCTAACCCTAACCCTAACCCTAACACTTACCATAAACCTAACATTAACCCTAACCCTATCCCTAACCCTAACCCTAACCCTAGCCCTAGCTTTAACCCTAACCCTGACCCTAACCCTAACCATAACAATAACTATAACCCTATACCTAACCCTCATCCTAGCCCTAGCCCTAACCCTAGCCCTAAATCCAACCCTAACCCTAACTCTAACCCTAACCAGAACCCTAACCCTGACCCTAGTCCTAGCGGTAGTCCGAGCCCTAGCCCTAGCAATAAAGCTAAGCCTATTCCTAGTCCAAACCCTAACCCTCACCCTAACCGAAACCTAGCCCTAGCCCTAGCCTTAGCCCTAGCCCTAGCCCTAACCCTAGCCCTAACCCTAACCCTAACCCTAACCCTAACCCTAACCCTAACCCTAACCCTAACTCTAACCCTAACCCTAACCCTAACCCTAACCCTAACCCTAACCCTAGCCCTAGCCCTAGCCCTAGCCCTAGCTTTAGCCCTAGCCCTAGCCCTAGCCCTCACCCTCACCCTCACCCTATCGCTATCGCTATCGCTATCACTATCGCTATAGCTATCGCTATCCCTAACCCTATCCCTATTCCTATCCCTAACCCTAACCCTAACCCTAACCCTAAGCCTAAGCCTAAGCCTATGCCTATGCCTAAGCCTCACCCTCACCCTCACCCTCACCCTCACCCTATCGCTATCGCTATCGCTATCGCTATCAATATCGCTATCGCTATCGCTATCCCTATCCCTATAACTATCCCTAACCCTAACCCTAACCCTAACCCTAAGCCTAAGCCTAAGCCTCACCCTCACCCTCACCCTCACCCTCACCCTCACCCTCACCCTCAACCTATCGCTATCGCTATTGCTATCGCTATCGCTATTGCTATCCCTATCCCTATCCCTATTCCTATCCCTAACCCTAACCCTAACCCTAACCCTAACCCTAACCCTAACCCTAACCTTAAACCTAACCCTAACCCTAACCCTAACCCTTACCCTAACCCTAGCCCTAACCCTCAACCTAGCCCTAGCCCTAGCCCTAGCCCTAGCCTTAGTCCTAGCCCTAACCCTAGTCCTTGCCCTAGCCCTAGCCCTAGCCCTAGCCCTAGCCCTAGCCCTAGCCCTAGCCCTAGCCCTACCCCTATCCCTATCCCTATCGCTATCCCTATCCCTATCCCTATCCCTATCCCTAACCCTAACCGTAACCCTAAGCCTAAGC
>JALMGA010000006.1:19407500-19412500 GCA_023333525.1 Aspidoscelis tigris stejnegeri | reverse complement strand
ACCTTCACCTTCACCTTCACCTTCACCTTCACCTTCACCTTCACCTTCACCTTAACCTTAACCTTAACCTTAACCTTAACCTTAACCTTAACCTTAACCTTAACCTTAACCTTAACCTTAACCTTAACCTTAACCTTAACCTTAACCTTACCCTAACCCTAACCCTAACCCTAACCCCAACCCATGTCCAGCCCTGGCCCTAGCCGTAGCCCTAGCCGTAACATTAACCCTTACCCTTACCCTTACCCTAACTCAAACCCCAATATTAACCCGAAACTTAACTCTAACACTATCTCTAGCCCAGCCATAGACCTCACCCTAGCGTGAGTGCTGGCTCTAACCCTCACCCTAACTTTCACCCTCAGCCTCAGCCTCAGCCTCAGCCTCAGCCTCAGCCTCAGCCTAATCTTATGCCTAGCCCTAGCCCTAGCCCTATACCTAGCCCCAGCCCTAGCCCTAGCCCTAGCCTTATTGCTAGCCCTAGCTTTAGCACTATCCCTAACCCACACCCTAACACTAAGCCTAACCTTATCCCTAAGCCTAAACATATCCGTAATCCTAGCCCAGCCCTATCCCTATCCCTATCCCTATCCCTATCCCTATCCCTATCCCTATCCCTATCCCTATCCCTATCCCTATCCCTATCCCTATCGCTATCGCTATCGCTATCGCTATCGCTATCGTTATCGCTATCCCTAACCCTAACCCTAACCCTAACCCTAACCCTAAACCTAACCCTAACCCTAACCCTAACCCTAACCCTAAACCTAAACCTAAACCTAAACCTAACTGTAACCCTAACTGTAATGCTGACTGTAACCCTAACGCTAACGCTAACACTAACGCAAACCCTAACCCTAACCCTAACGCTAACCCTAACACTTACCCTAACCCTAACCCTAACCCTAACCCTAACCCTATCCCTAACCCTAACCCTAACCTTAAACCTAACCCTAGCTTTAATCCTAACCCTAACCCTAACCTGAACCCTAGTCCTAACCCTAGCCCTCACCCTCACCCTCACCCTCACCCTCACCCTATCGCTATCGCTATCACTATCGCTATTGCTATCTTTTTCCCTATCCCTATTCCTATCCCTAACCCTAACCCTAAGCCTAACCCTAAGCCTAACCTTAAGCCTAACCCTAACCTTAAGCCTAACCCTCACCCTCACCCTCACCCTCACCCTCACCGTCACACTATTGCTATCGCTATCGCTATCGCTATCACTATCACTATCGCTACTGCTATCCCTATCCCTTTCCCTATTCCTACCCCTATCCCTAAGCCTAACCCTAACCCTAAACCTAAGCCTAACCCTAACCCTAGCCCTAGCCCTAACCCTAACCCTAACCCTAACCCTAACCCTAACCCTAACCCTAACCCTAACCCTAACTCTAACCCTACCCCTACCCCTAACCCTAACTCTAAACCTAAACCTAACCCTAACCCTAACCTTAAACCTAACCCTAACCCTAACCCTAACCCTAGCCCTAACCCTCACCCTAGCCCTAGCACTATCTCTAGCCTTAGTCCTATCCCTATCCCTATCCCTATCCCTATCCCTATCCCTATCCCTATCCCTATCCCTATCCCTATCCCTATCCCTATCCCTATCCCTATCCCTATCCCTATCCCTATCCCTATCCCTATCCCTATCCCTATCCCAATCCCTTTCACTATCTCTATCCCTATCCCTATCCCTATCCATATCCGTAGCACTAACCCAAACCTAAACCTAAACCTAAACCTAACACTAACCCTGATCCAAACCGTAACCCTAGCCCACCCCTGGCCCTAGCCCTAGCCCTAGCCCTAGCCCTAGCCCTAGCCCTAGCCGTAGCCCGAGCCCGAGCCCGAGCCCGAGCCCGAGCCCGAGCCCGAGCCCGAGCCCTAGCCGGAACACTATCCCTAACCCAAATAATAAACTTATTCCTAGCCATAGCCCAGGCCTAACCCTAGCGCTAGCCATAGCCCTAACATTAATCCTTACCCTTACCCTAACCCTAACCCTAACTCCAACCCTAACCCTAACATTAACCCGAAACCTAACTCTAACACTATCTCTAGCCCAGCCATAGCCCTCGCCCTAGCGCTAGCGCTGGCTCTAACCCTCACCCTAACTTTCACCCTCAGCCTCAGCCTCAGCCTCAGCCTCAGCCTCAGCCTCAGCCTCAGCCTAATATTATCCCTAGCCCTACCCCTAGCCCTATACCTAGCCCCAGCCATAGCCCTAGCCCTAACCCTAGCACTACATTTAACCCAAATAATAAACTTGTCCCTAGCCCTAGCCCAGGCCTAACCCTAGCGCTAGCCCTAGCCCAAGCCCTAACCCTAGCCCTAGCCCTAACCCTAACAACTCTAACCCTAACCTTAACCTTAACCTTAACCTTAACCTTAACCTTAACCTTAACCTTAACCTTAACCTTAACCTTAACCTTAACCTTAACCTTAACCTTAACCTTAACCTTAACCTTAACCTTAACCTTAACCTTAACCTTAACCTTAACCTTAACCTTAACCTTAACCTTAACCTTAACCTTAACCTTAACCTTAACCTTAACCTTAACCTTAACCTTCACCTTCACCTTAACCTTAACCTTAACCCTAACCCTAACCCTAAACCTAAACCTAAACCTAAACCTAAACCTAACTGTAACCCTAACTGTAATGCTGACTGTAACCCTAACCTGAACCCTATCCCTATCCCTATCCCTATCCCTATCCCTATCCCTATCCCTATCCCTATCGCTATCGCTATCGCTATCGCTATCGCTATCGCTATCGCTATCGCTATCGTTATCGCTATCCCTAACCCTAACCCTAACCCTAAACCTAAACCTAAACCTAAACCTAACCCTAACCCTAACCCTAACCCTAACCCTATCCCTAACCCTAACCCTAACCTTAAACCTAACCCTAGCTTTAATCCTAACCCTAACCCTAACCTGAACCCTAGTCCTAACCCTAGCCCTCACCCTCACCCTCACCCTCACCCTCACCCTATCGCTATCGCTATCACTATCGCTATTGCTATCTTTTTCCCTATCCCTATTCCTATCCCTAACCCTAACCCTAAGCCTAACCCTAAGCCTAACCTTAAGCCTAACCCTAACCTTAAGCCTAACCCTCACCCTCACCCTCACCCTCACCCTCACCGTCACACTATTGCTATCGCTATCGCTATCGCTATCACTATCACTATCGCTACTGCTATCCCTATCCCTTTCCCTATTCCTACCCCTATCCCTAAGCCTAACCCTAACCCTAAACCTAAGCCTAACCCTAACCCTAGCCCTAGCCCTAACCCTAACCCTAACCCTAAACCTAACCCTAACCCTAACCCTAACCCTAACCCTAACTCTAACCCTACCCCTACCCCTAACCCTAACTCTAAACCTAAACCTAACCCTAACCCTAACCTTAAACCTAACCCTAACCCTAACCCTAACCCTAGCCCTAACCCTCACCCTAGCCCTAGCACTATCTCTAGCCTTAGTCCTATCCCTATCCCTATCCCTATCCCTATCCCTATCCCTATCCCTATCCCTATCCCTATCCCAATCCCTATCCCTATCCCTATCCCTATCCCTATCCCTATCCCTATCCCTATCCCTATCCCAATCCCTTTCACTATCTCTATCCCTATCCCTATCCCTATCCATATCCGTAGCACTAACCCAAACCTAAACCTAAACCTAAACCTAACACTAACCCTGATCCAAACCGTAACCCTAGCCCACCCCTGGCCCTAGCCCTAGCCCTAGCCCTAGCCCTAGCCCTAGCCCTAGCCGTAGCCCGAGCCCGAGCCCGAGCCCGAGCCCGAGCCCGAGCCCGAGCCCTAGCCGGAACACTATCCCTAACCCAAATAATAAACTTATTCCTAGCCATAGCCCAGGCCTAACCCTAGCGCTAGCCATAGCCCTAACATTAATCCTTACCCTTACCCTAACCCTAACCCTAACTCCAACCCTAACCCTAACATTAACCCGAAACCTAACTCTAACACTATCTCTAGCCCAGCCATAGCCCTCGCCCTAGCGCTAGCGCTGGCTCTAACCCTCACCCTAACTTTCACCCTCAGCCTCAGCCTCAGCCTCAGCCTCAGCCTCAGCCTCAGCCTAATATTATCCCTAGCCCTACGCCTAGCCCTATACCTAGCCCCAGCCATAGCCCTAGCCCTAACCCTAGCACTACATTTAACCCAAATAATAAACTTGTCCCTAGCCCTAGCCCAGGCCTAACCCTAGCGCTAGCCCTAGCCCAAGCCCTAACCCTAGCCCTAGCCCTAACCCTAACAACTCTAACCCTAACCTTAACCTTAACCTTAACCTTAACCTTAACCTTAACCTTAACCTTAACCTTAACCTTAACCTTAACCTTAACCTTAACCTTAACCTTAACCTTAACCTTAACCTTAACCTTAACCTTAACCTTAACCTTAACCTTAACCTTAACCTTAACCTTAACCTTAACCTTAACCTTAACCTTAACCTTAACCTTAACCTTAACCTTAACCTTAACCTTAACCTTAACCTTCACCTTCACCTTCACCTTCACCTTCACCTTCACCTTCACCTTCACCTTAACCTTAACCTTAACCTTAACCTTAACCTTAACCTTAACCTTAACCTTAACCTTAACCTTAACCTTAACCTTAACCTTAACCTTACCCTAACCCTAACCCTAACCCTAACCCCAACCCATGTCCAGCCCTGGCCCTAGCCGTAGCCCTAGCCGTAACATTAACCCTTACCCTTACCCTTACCCTAACTCAAACCCCAATATTAACCCGAAACTTAACTCTAACACTATCTCTAGCCCAGCCATAGACCTCACCCTAGCGTGAGTGCTGGCTCTAACCCTCACCCTAACTTTCACCCTCAGCCTCAGCCTAAGCCTCAGCCTCAGCCTCAGCCTCAGCCTAATCTTATGCCTAGCCCTAGCCCTAGCCCTATACCTAGCCCCAGCCCTAGCCCTAGCCCTAGCCTTATTGCTAG
>JALMGA010000006.1:19355000-19365000 GCA_023333525.1 Aspidoscelis tigris stejnegeri | reverse complement strand
CTTATCCCTATCCCTATCCCTATCCCTATCCCTATCCCTATCCCTATCCCTATCCCTATCCCTATCCCTATCCCTATCCCTATCCCTATCCCTATCCCTATCCCTATCCCCATCCCTATCCCTATCCCTTTCCCTATCTCTATCCCTATCCCTATCCATATCCATATCCGTAGCACTAACCCAAACCTAAACCTAAACCTAAACCTAACACTAACGCTGATACAAACCGTAACCCTGGCCCATCCCTGGCCCTAGCCCTAGCCCTAGCCCTAGCCCTAGCCCTAGCCCTAGCCCTAGCCCTAGCCCTAGCCCTAGCCCTAGCCCTAGCCCTAGCACTAACACTATCCCTAACCCAAATAATAAACTTATTCCTAGCCATAGCCCAGGCCTAACCCTAGCGCTAGCCATAGCCCTAACATTAATCCTTACCCTTACCCTAACCCTAAACCTAACTCAAACCCTAACCCTAACATTAACCCGAAACCTAACTCTAACACTATCTCTATCCCAGCCATAGCCCTCGCCCTAGCGCTAGCGCTGGCTCTAACCCTCACCCTAACTTTCACCCTCAGCCTCAGGCTCAGCCTCAGCCTCAGCCTCAGCCTAATATTATCCCTAGCCCTACCCCTAGCCCTATACCTAGCCCCAGCCGTAGCCCTAGCCCTAACCCAAGCACTACCTTTAACCCAAATAATAAACTTGTCCCTAGCCCTAGCCCAGGCGTAACCCTAGCGCTAGGCCTAACCCTAGCCCTAGCCCTAACCCTAACTCTAACCCTAACCCTAACCTTAACCTTAACCTTAACCTTAACCTTAACCTTAACCTTAACCTTAACCTTAACCTTAACCTTAACCTTAACCTTAACCTTAACCTTAACCTTAACCTTAACCTTAACCTTAACCTTAACCTTAACCTTAACCTTAACCTTAACCCTAACCTTAACCTTAACCTTAACCTTAACCTTAACCTTAACCTTAACCTTAACCTTAACCTAACCCTAACCCTAACCCTAACCCTAACCCCAACCCTTGTCCAGCCCTGGCCCTAGCCGTAGCCCTAGCCCTAACATTAACCCTTACCCTTACCCTTACCCTAACTCAACCCCCAATATTAACCCAAAACTTAACTCTAACACTATCTCTAGCCCAGCCATAGCCCTCGCACTAGCGTGAGCGCTGCCTCTAACCCTCACCTTAACTTTCACCCTCAGCCTCAGCCTCAGCCTCAGCCTCAGCCTCAGCCTCAGCCTCAGCCTCAGCCTCAGCCTCAGCCTCAGCCTCAGCCTAATCTTATGCCTAGCCCTAGTCCTAGCCCTAGCCCTATACCTAGCCCCAGCCCTAGCCCTAGCCCTAGCCTTAGCGCTAGCCCTAGCTTTAGCACTATCCCTAACCCACGCCCTAACACTAAGACTAACCTTATCCCTAAGCCTAACCATATCCGTAATCCTAGCCCAGCCCTATCCCTATCCCTATCCCAATCCCTATGCCTATCCATATCCATATCCCCATCCCTATCCCTATCCCTTTCCCTATCCCTATCCCTATCCCTATCCCTATCCCTATCCCTATCCCTATCCCTATCCCTATCCCTATCCCTATCCCTATCCCTATCCCTATCCCTATCCCTATCCCTATCCCTATCCCTATCCCTATCCCTATCCCTATCCCTATCCCTATCCCTATCCCTATCCCTATCCCTATCCCTATCCCTATCCCTATCCCTATCCCTATCCCTATGCCTATGCCTATCGCTATAGCTATCGCTATCGCTATCGCTACTCCTAACCCTAACCCTAACCCTAACCCTAACCCTAACCCTAACCCTAACCTTAACCCTAACCCTAACCCTAACCCTAACCCTAACCCTTACCCCTACCCTAACCGTAACCGCAACTCTAACCTTAACCCTAACACTAACCCTATGCTTATCCCTAGCCCTAGCCCTAGCTTTTACTTTAACCCGAATCTTAACCCTAACCTTAACCCTAACCCTAACCTGAATCCTAACCCTAACCCTAACCCTAACCCTAACCCTAACCCTAACCCTAACCCTAACCCTAACCCTAACCCTAACCCTAACCCAAACACTAAACTTATCCCTAGCCCTAGCCCTAGCCCTAGCCCTAGCCCTAGCCCTAACCCTAACCCTAACCCTAACCCTAACCCTAACCCTAACCCTAACCCTAACCCTAACCCTAGCCCTAGCCCTAACCCTAACCCTAACCCTAACCCTAACCCTAACCCTAACCCTAACCCTAACCCTAACCCTAACCCTAACCCTAACCCTAACCCTAACCCTAACCCTAACCCTAACCCTAATCTTATCCCTATCCCTATCCCTATCCCTATCCCTATCCCTATCCCTTTCCCAATCCCTATCCCTATCCCTATCCGTATCCGTATCCCTATCCCTATCCCTATCCCTATCCCTATCCCTATCCCTATCCCTATCCCTATCCCTATCCCTATCCTTATCCCTATCCCTATCCCTATCCCTATCCCTATCCCTATCCCTATCCCTATCCCTATCCCTATCCCTATCCCTATCCCTATCCCTATCCCTATCCCAATCCCTATACCTTTCCCTTTCCCTATCCCTATCCCTAACGCTAAACCTAAACCTAACCCTAACCCAAAGAATAAACTTATCCCTAGCCCTATCCTAGCACTAACCCTAAGGCTAGCCCTAGCCCTAGCCCTAGCCCTAGCCCTAACCCTAACCCTAACCCTTACACTAACCCTAACCCTAACCCTAACCCTAACCCTAACCCTAACCCTAACCCTAACCCTAACCCTAACCCTAACTTTAACCCTAACCCTAACCATAAACCTAACCCTAACCCTAACCCTAACCCTAACCCTAACCCTAACCCTAACCCTAACCCTAAACCAAACACTAAACTTATCCCTAGCCCTAGCCCTAGCCCTAGCCCTAGCCCTAGCCCTAGCCCTAGCCCTAACCCTAACCCTAACCCTAACCCTAACCCTAACCCTAACCCTAAACCTAAACCTAAACCTAAACCTAAACCTAACCCTAGCCCAGCCCAAGCCCAAGCCCTAGCCCTAGCCCTAGCCCTAGTCCTAGCCCTAAATCTAACTCTAACTCTAACCCTAATCCTAACTCTAACCCTAAGCCTAAGCCTAACCCTAAGCCTAACCCAATTTTATTCCTATCCCTATCCCTATCCCTATCCCTATCCCTATCCCTATCCCTATCCCTATCCCTATCCCTATCCCTATCCCTATCCCTATCCCTATCCCTATCCCTATCCCTATCCCTATCCCTATCCCTATCCCTATCCCTATCCCTATCCCTATCCCTATCCCTATCCCTATCCCTATCCCTATCCCTATCCCTATCCCTATCCCTATCCCTATCCCTATCCCTATCCCTATCCCTATCTCTATCCCTATCCCTATCCCTATAACTATCCCTATCCCTATCCCTATCCCTATCCCTATCCCTATCCTTATCCCTATCCCTATCCCTATCCCTATCCCTATCCCTATCCCTATCCCAATCCCTATCCCTATCCCTATCCCTATCCCTATCCCTATCCCTATCCCTATCCCCATCCCTATCCCTATCCCTTTCCCTATCTCTATCCCTATCCCTATCCATATCCATATCCGTAGCACTAACCCAAACCTAAACCTAAACCTAAACCTAACACTAAACTTATCCCTAGCCCTAGCCCTAGCCCTAGCCCTAGCCCTAGCCCTAGCCCTAGCCCTAACCCTAACCCTAACCCTAACCCTAACCCTAACCCTAACCCTAACCCTAAACCTAAACCTAAACCTAAACCTAACCCTAGCCCAGCCCAAGCCCAAGCCCTAGCCCTAGCCCTAGCCCTAGTCCTAGCCCTAAATCTAACTCTAACTCTAACCCTAATCCTAACTCTAACCCTAAGCCTAAGCCTAACCCTAAGCCTAACCCAATTTTATTCCTATCCCTATCCCTATCCCTATCCCTATCCCTATCCCTATCCCTATCCCTATCCCTATCCCTATCCCTATCCCTATCCCTATCCCTATCCCTATCCCTATCCCTATCCCTATCCCTATCCCTATCCCTATCCCTATCCCTATCCCTATCCCTATCCCTATCCCTATCCCTATCCCTATCCCTATCCCTATCCCTATCTCTATCCCTATCCCTATCCCTATAACTATCCCTATCCCTATCCCTATCCCTATCCCTATCCCTATCCTTATCCCTATCCCTATCCCTATCCCTATCCCTATCCCTATCCCTATCCCAATCCCTATCCCTATCCCTATCCCTATCCCTATCCCTATCCCTATCCCTATCCCCATCCCTATCCCTATCCCTTTCCCTATCTCTATCCCTATCCCTATCCATATCCATATCCGTAGCACTAACCCAAACCTAAACCTAAACCTAAACCTAACACTAACGCTGATACAAACCGTAACCCTAGCCCATCCCTGGCCCTAGCCCTAGCCCTAGCCCTAGCCCTAGCCCTAGCCCTAGCCCGAGCCCTAGCCCTAGCCCTAGCCCTAGCCCTAGCCCTAGCCCTAGCCCTAGCCCTAACACTATCCCTAACCCAAATAATAAACTTATTCCTAGCCATAGCCCAGGCCTAACCCTAGCACTAGCCATAGCCCTAACATTAATCCTTACCCTTACCCTAACCCTAAACCTAACTCAAACCCTAACCCTAACATTAACCCGAAACCTAACTCTAACACTATCTCTATCCCAGCCATAGCCCTCGCCCTAGCGCTAGCGCTGGCTCTAACCCTCACCCTAAATTTCACCCTCAGCCTCAGGCTCAGCCTCAGCCTCAGCCTCAGCCTAATATTATCCCTAGCCCTACCCCTACCCCTATACCTAGCCCCAGCCGTAGCCCTAGCCCTAACCCAAGCACTACCTTTAACCCAAATAATAAACTTGTCCCTAGCCCTAGCCCAGGCGTAACCCTAGCGCTAGGCCTAGCCCTAGCCCTAGCCCTAACCCTAACCCTAACTCTAACCCTAACCTTAACCTTAACCTTAACCTTAACCTTAACCTTAACCTTAACCTTAACCTTAACATTAACCTTAACCTTAACCTTAACCTTAACCTTAACCTTAACCTTAACCTTAACCTTAACCTTAACCTTAACCTTAACCATAACCTAACCCTAACCCTAACCCTAACCCTAACCCTAACCCCAACCCTTGTCCAGCCCTGGCCCTAGCCGTAGCCCTAGCCCTAACATTAACCCTTACCCTTACACTTACCCTAACTCAACCCCCAATATTAACCCAAAACTTAACTCTAACACTATCTCTAGCCCAGCCATAGCCCTCGCACTAGCGTGAGCGCTGGCTCTAACCCTCACCTTAACTTTCACCCTCAGCCTCATCCTCAGCCTCAGCCTCAGCCTCAGCCTAATCTTATGCCTAGCCCTAGTCCTAGCCCTAGCCCTATACCTAGCCCCAGCCCTAGCCCTAGCCCTAGCCTTAGCGCTAGCCCTAGCTTTAGCACTATCCCTAACCCACGCCCTAACACTAAGCCTAACCTTATCCCTAAGCCTAACCATATCCGTAATCCTAGCCCAGCCCTATCCCTATCCCTATCCCTATCCCCATCCCTATCCCTATCCCTTTCCCTATCCCTATCCCTATCCCTATCCCTATCCCTATCCCTATCCCTATCCCTATCCCTATCCCTATCCCTATCCCTATCCCTATCCCTATCCCTATCCATATCCCTATCCCTATCCCTATCCCTATCCCTATCCCTATCCCTATCCCTATCCCTATCCCTATGCCTATGCCTATCGCTATCGCTATCGCTATTCCTAACCCTAACCCTAACCCTAACCCTAACCCTAACCCTAACCCTAACCCTAACCCTAACCCTAACCCTAACCCTAACCCTAACCCTTACCCCTACCCTAACCGTAACCGCAACTCTAACCTTAACCCTAACACTAACCCTATGCTTATCCCTAGCCCTAGCCCTAGCTTTTACTTTAACCCTAAGCTTAACCCTAAGCTTAACCCTAACCCTAACCTGAATCCTAACCCTAACCCTAACCCTAACCCTAACCCTAACCCTAACCCTAACCCTAACCCTAACCCAAACACTAAACTTATCCCTAGCCCTAGCCCTAGCCCTAGCCCTAGCCCTAGCCCTAGCCCTAACCCTAACCCTAACCCTAACCCTAACCCTAACCCTAACCCTAACCCTAACCCTAACCCTAACCCTAACCCTAACCCTAGCCCTAACCCTAACCCTAACCCCAAACCTAACCCTAACCCTAACCCTAACCCTAACCCTAACCCTAACCCTAACCCTAACCCTAATCTTATCCCTATCCCTATCCCTATCCCTATCCCTATCCCTTTCCCTATCCCTATCCCTATCCCTATCCGTATCCCTATCCCTATCCCTATCCCTATCCCTATCCCTATCCCTATCCCTATCCCTATCCCTATCCCTATCCCTATCCCTATCCCTATCCTTATCCCTATCCCTATCCCTATCCCTATCCCTATCCCTATCCCTATCCCTATCCCTATCCCTATCCCTATCCCTATCCCTATCCCTATCCCTATCCCTATCCCTATCCCTATCCCTATCCCTATCCCTATACCTTTCCCTATCCCTATCCCTAACGCTAACCCTAAACCTAACCCTAACCCAAACAATAAACTTATCCCTAGCCCTATCCCAGCACTAACCCTAAGGCTAGCCCTAGCCCTAGCCCTAGCCCTAACCCTAAACCTAACCCTTACACTAACCCTAACCCTAACCCTAACCCTAACCCTAACCCTAATCCTAATCCTAACCCTAACCATAAACCTAACCCTAACCCTAACCCTAACCCTAACCCTAACCCTAACCCTAACCCAAACCCTAACCCTAATCCAAACACTAACCCTAACCCTAACCCTAACACTAACCCTAACTCAAACCCTAACCCTAACCCTAACCCTAAACCTAACCCTATACTTAACCCTAACCCTAAACCTAACCCTTGTCCAGCCCTGGCTTAGCTCTAGCCCTAGCCCTAGCCCTAGCCCTAGCCCTAGCCCTAGCCCTAGCCCTAGCCCTAGCCCTAGCCCTAGCCCTAGCCCTAGCCCTAGCCCTAGCCCTAGCCCTAGCCCTAGCCCTAGCCCTACCCCTAGCCCTAGCCCTAGCCCTAACACTAACCCTAACCGTAACCCTAACCCTAACCCTAACCCTAATCCAAACCCTAACCCTAACCCTAACCCTAACCCTAACCCTAACCCTAACCCTAACCCTAACCCTAACCCTAACCCTAACCCTAACCCTAACCCTAACCCTAACTCAAACCCTAACCCTAACCCTAACCCTAACCCTATACTTAACCCTAACCCTAAACCTAACCCTTGTCCAGCCCTGGCTTAGCTCTAGCCCTAGCCCTAGCCCTAGCCCTAGCCCTAGCCCTAGTCCTAGCCCTAGCCCTAGCCCTAGACCTAGCCCTAGCCCTAGACCTAGCCCAAGCCCTAGCCCTAGACCTAGCCCTAGCCCTAACCCTAACCCTAACCCTAACACTAACACTAACCCTAACCCTAACCCTAACCCTAACCCTAACCCTAACCCTAACCCTAAGCCTAACCGTAACCCAAACCCAAACCCAAACCCTAACCCTAACCCTAACCCTAACCCTAACCCTAACCCTAACCCTAACCCTAACCCTAACCCTAACCCTAACCCTAACCCTAACCCTAATCTTATCCCTATCCCTATCCCTATCCCTATCCCTTTCCCTATCCCTATCCCTATCCCTATCCCTATCCCTATCCCTATCCCTATCCCTATCCCTATCCCTATCCCTATCCCTATCCCTATCCCTATCCCTATCCCTATCCCAATCCCTATCCCTATCCCTATCCCTATCCCTATCCCTATCCCTATCCCTATCCCTATCCCTATCCCTATCCCTATCTCTATCCCTATCCCTATCCCTATCCTTATCCCTATCCCTATCCCTATCCCTATCCCTATCCCTATCCCTATCCCTATCCCTATCCCTATCCCTATCCCTATCCCTATCCCTATCCCTATCCCTATCCCTATCCCTATCCCTATCCCTATCCCTATCCCAATCCCTATCCCTTTCCCTATCCCTATCCCTAACGCTAACCCTAAACCTAAACCTAAACCTAACCCAAACAATAAACTTATCCCTAACCCTATCCCAGCACTAACCCTAACCCTAACCCTAACCCTAACCCTAACCCTAATCCTAATCCTAACCCTAACCCTAACCCTACGTAACCCTACCCCTACCCCTACCCCTACCCCTACCCCTACCCCTACCCCTACCCCTACCCCTAACCATAACCATAACCATAACCATAACCCTAATCTAATCCCTAACCCTATCCCTATCCCTATCCCTATCCCTATCCCTATCCCTATCCCTATCCCTATCCCTATCCCTATCCCTAGCACTAGCCCTAGCCCTAGCCCTAGCCCTAGCCCGAGACCGAGCCCTAGCCCTAGCCCTAACCCTCTCACTCACCCACACCCTAGCTCAGGCGTGGCTCTAGATCTAGCCAAAAACGTAACCCTAAACCTAGCCCTAGCCCAGCCCTAACCCCAGGGCTATCCCTATCCCTATCCCTATCCCTAGCCCTAACCCTAACCCTAAGTAACCCGAACCCTAACCCTAACCCTAACCCTAATCTTATCCCTATCCCTATCCCAATCCCAATCCCTATCCCTATCCCTATCCCTATCCCTATCCCTATCCCTATCCCTATCCCTATCCCTATCCCTATCCCTATCCCTATCCCTATCCCTATCCCTATCCCTATCCCTATCCCTATCTCTATCCCTATACCTATCCTAAACCTTAACCCTAACCCTAACCCTAACCCAAACTATAAACTTATCCCTAGCCCTAGCCCAGCCCTAACCCCAGGTCTATCCCTATCCCTATCCCTATCCCTAGCCCTAACCCTAACCCTAAGTTACCCTAACCCTAACCCTAATCTTATCCCTATCCCTATCCCTATCCCTATCCCTATCCCTATCCCTATCCCTATCCCTATCCCTATCCCTATCCCTATCCCTATCCCTATCCCTATCTCTATCCCTATCCCTATCCCTATCCCTAACCCTAACCCTAACCCTAACTCTAACCCTAGCCTAAACAATAACCCTAAGCCTAATCCAAACTCAAACTCAAATTCAAACTCAAACCCTTACCCTAACCCTAACCTTATCCGTACCCTAACCCTAACCCTAACCCTAACCCTAACCCTAACCCTAACCCTAACCCTAACCCTAACCCTAACCCTAACCCTAACCCTAACCCTAACCCTAACCCTAACCCTAACCCTAACCCTAACCCTAACCCTAACCCTAACCCTAACCCTAACCCTATCCCTAACCCTAACCCTAACACTAACACTAACACTAACACTAACACTAACCCTAACCCTAACCCTAACCCTATGCTTCTCCCTAGCCCTAGCCCTAGCCCTAGCCCTAGTGCTAACCCTAGCCCTAGCCCTAGCGCTAGCGCTAGCGCTAGCACTAGCCCTAGAACTAGCCCTACTCAAGCCTTAACATTAAGTCTAACCTTATCCCTAACCCTAAGCATATCCGTAATTCTAGCCGAGCCCTTCCTCTAGCCCTAACCTGTACACTAACCCTAACATTTTCCCTGACCCTAACCCTAAATCTAGCACAGGCCTAGCCCTAGCTCTAGCCCTAGCCCTAGCCCTTGCCCTAGCCCTAACCCTAACTCTAAATGTAACCCTAACCTTAACCTTAATCCTAACCCTATCCCAAATAATAAACTTATCCCTATCCGTAGCCAGGCACTAATTCTAAGGCTAGCCCTACCCCTAGCCCTAGTCCTAGCCCTAGCCCTAGACCTAACCCTAGCCCTAAACCTTACCCTAACCCTAACCCTAACCCTAACCATAACCATAACCCTAAACTTAACCCTAACACAAACCCTAAGCCTAAGCCTTGTCCAGCCCTGGCCCTAGCCCTAGCCCTAGCC
>JALMGA010000006.1:19340000-19350000 GCA_023333525.1 Aspidoscelis tigris stejnegeri | reverse complement strand
CTATCCCTAACGCTAACCCTAACCCTAACCCAAACAATAAACTTATCCCTAGCCCTTGCCCGGCACTAAGCCTAAGGCTAGCCCTAGCCATAGCCCTAGCCCTAACCCTAGCCCTAAACCTTACCCTAACCCTAACCCTAACCCTAACCCTAACCCTAAGTTACCCTAACTCCACCCCTAACTCTACCCCTACCCCTACCCCTACCCCTACCCCTACCCCTATCCCTATCCCTATCCCTAAACCTATCCCTATCCCTATCCCTATCCCTATCCCTAACCCTAACCCTAACCCTAACCCTAACCCTAACCCTAACCCAAACAATAAACTTATCCCTAGCCCTTGCCCGGCACTAAGCCTAAGGCTAGCCCTAGCCCTAGCCCTAGCCCTAGCCCTAGCCCTAGCCCTAGCCCTAGCCCTAGCCCTAACGCTAACCCTAAGTAACCCTAACCCTAAACCTAACCCTAATCTTATCCCTATCCCTATCCCTATCCCTATCCCTATCCCTATCCCTATCCCTATCCCTATCCCTATCCCTATCCCTATCCCTATCCCTATCCCTATCCCTATCCCTATCCCTATCCCTATCCCTATCCCTATCCCTATCCCTATCCCTAACCCTAACCCTAACCCTAACCCTAACCCTAACCCAAACAATAAACTTATCCCTAGCCCTTGCCCGGCACTAAGCCTAAGGCTAGCCCTAGCCCTAGCCCTAGCCCTAGCCCTAGCCCTAACCCTAGCCCTAAACCTTACCCTAACGCTAACCCTAACCCTAACCCTAACCCTAACCCTAAGTAACAATAACTCTACCCCTAGCCCTACCCCTACCCCTAGCCCTACCCCTACCCCTACCCCTACCCCTACCCCTATCCCTATCCCTATCCCTATCCCTATCCCTATCCCTATCCCTATCCCTATCCCTATCCCTATCCCTATCCCTATCCTAAACCTTAACCGTAAACCTAACCCAAACAATAAACTTATCCCTAGCCCTAGCCCAGCCCTAACCCCAGGTCTATCCCTATCCCTATCCCTAGCCCTAGCCCTAACCCTAACCCTAAGTAACCCTAACCCTAACCCTAATCTTATCCCTATCCCTATCCCTTTCCCTATCCCTATCCCTATCCCTATCCCTATCCCTATCCCTATCCCTATCCCTATCCCTATCCCTATCCCTATCCCTATCCCTATCCCTATCCCTATCCCTAACCCTAACCCTAACTCTAACTCTAACCCTAGCCTAAACAATAACCCTAAGCCTAATCCAATCTCAAACTCAAACTCAAACTCTAACCCTAACCCTAACCCTAACCCTAACCCTAACCCTAACCCTAACCCTAACCCTAACCCTAACCCTAACCCTAACCGTAACCCTAACCCTAACCCTAACCCTAACCCTAACCCTAACCCTAACCGTAACCCTAACCCTAACCCTAACCCTAACCCTAAACCTAACCCTAACCCTAACCCTAACCCTAACCCTAACCCTATGCTTCTCCCTAGCCCTAGCCCTAGCCCTATCCCTAGCCCTAGCCCTAGCCCTAGCCCTAGCTCTAGCCCTAGCCCTAGCCCTAGCCCTAGCCCTAGCCCTAGCCCTAGCCCTAGCCCTAGCCCTAGCGCTAACCCTAGCCCTAGCGCTAGGGCTAGCACTAGCCCTAGAACTAGCCCTACTCAAGCCTTAAAATTAAGCCTAACCTTATCCCTAACCCTAAGCATATCCGTAATTCTAGACTAGGCCTTCCTCTAGCCCTAACCTTTACCCTAACCCTAACATTTTCCCTGACCCTAACCCTTAATCTAGCACAGACCTAGCCCTAGCTCTAGCCCTAGCCCTAGCCCTTGCCCTAGCCCTTGCCCTAGCCCTAACCCTAACCCTAACCGTAACCCTAACCTTAACCTTAATCCTAACTCTAACCCAAACAATAAACTTATCCCTAGCCCTAGCCAGGCACTAACCCTAAGGCTAGCCCTAGCCCTAGCCCTAACCCTAGCCCTAAACCTTACCCTAACCCTAACCCTAACCCTAACCATAACCATAACCATAACCCTAAACTTAACCCTAACACTAACCCTAAGGCTATGCCTTGTCCAGCCCTGGCCCTAGCCCTAGCCTAGCCCTAGCCCTAGCCCTAACCATAAACCTAACCCTCACCCTCACCATAAACCCTAACCCTAACCCTAACCCTAACCCTAACCCTAAACCCTAACCCTAACCCTAACCCTAACCCTAACCCTAACCCTAACCCTAACCCTAACCCTAACCCTAACCCTAACCCTAACCCTAACCTTAACCTAAATCCTATCCCTAACCCTAAGTAACCCTACCCCTACCCTTACCCCTAACTCTACCCCTTCCCCTACCCCTACCCCTACCCCTACCCCTACCCCTACCGCTACCCCTAACCCTAACCCTAACCCTAACCCTAACCCTAATCTTATCCCTATGCCTATGCCGATGCCGATGCCTATGCCTATCCCTATCCCTATCCCTATCCCTATCATAAACCTTAACCCTAACCCTAAACCAAACAATAAACTTATCCCTAGCCCTAGCCCAGCCCTAACCCCAGGGCTATCCCTATCCCTATCCCTATCCCTATCCCTATCCCTATCCCTATCCCTATCCCTATCCCTATCCCTATCCCTATCCCTATCCCTATCCCTATCCCTATCCCTATCCCTATCCCTATCCCTATCCCTATCCCTATCCCTAACCCTATCCCTATCCCTATCCCTATCCCTATCCCTATCCCTATCCCTATCCCTATCCCTATCCCTATCCTTATCCCTATCCCTATCCCTATCCCTATCCCTATCCCTATCCATATCCGTATTCATATACCTATCCCTATCCCTATCCCTATCCCTATCCCTATCCCTATCCCGAACCCTAACCCTAACCCCAACCCAATCAATAAACTTATCCCTAGCCCTAGCCCGGCACTAAGCCTAAGGCTAGCGCTAGCCCTAACCCTAGCCCTAGCCCAAGCCCTAACCCTAACACTAAGTAACCCTAACCCTATCCCTAACCCTAACACTAATCTTAACCTTAATCCTATCCCTATCACTATCCCTATCCCTATCCCTATCCCTATCCCTAACCCTAACCCTAACCCTAACCCTAACCCTAACCCTAGCCCTAACCCTAACCCTAACCCTAACCCTAACCCTAACCCTAACCCTAACCCTAACCCAAACCCTACCCCTACCCCTATCCCTAACCCTAACCCTAACCCTAACCCTAACCCTAACCCTAATCCTAACCCTAACCCTAACCCTAACCTTAACCTTAATCCTAACCCTAACCCTACGTAACCCTTCCCCTACCCCTACCCCTACCCCTACCCCTACCCCGAACCCTAACCCTAACACTAACCCTAACCCTAATCTTATCCCTATCCCTATCCCTATCCCTATCCCTATCCCTATCCCTATCCCTATCCCTATCCATATCCATATCCATATCCATATCCATATCCCCATCCATATACATATCCCTATCCCTATCCCTAACCCTAACCCCAACCCAAACAATAAACTTATCCCTAGCCCTAGCCCGGCACTAAGCCTAAGGCTAGCGCTAGCCCTAGCCCTAGCCCTAGCCCAAGCCCTAACCCTAACCCTAAGTAACCCTAACCCTATCCCTAACCCTAACCCTAAACTTAACCTTAATCCTATCCCTATCCCTATCCCTATCCCTATCCCTATCCCTATCCCTATCCCTATCCCTATCCCTATCAATATCCATACCCATATCCCTATCCCTATCCTTAACCCTAACCCTAACCCTAACCCTAACTCAAACAATAAACTTATCCCTAGCCCTAGCCCGGCACTAACCCTAAGGCCCTATCCCTATCCCTATCCCTATCCCTATCCCTATCCCTATCCCTATCCCTATCCCTATCCCTATCCCTATCCCTATCCCTATCCCTATCCCTATCCCTATCCCTATCCCTAGCCCTAGCCCTAGCCCTAGCCCTAGCCCTAGCCCTAACCCTAGCCCTAAACCTTACCCTAACCCTAACCCTAAGCCTAAGCCTAACCATAACCATAACCCTAAACTTAACCCTAACCCTAACCCTAAGCGTAAGACTTGTCCAGCCCTGGCCCTAGCCCTAGCCCTAGCCCTAGCCCTCTCCCTAACCCTAACCCTAACCCTCACCCGCACCCTCAAACTTACCCTCACCCTCACCCTCACCCTAAACCCTAACCCTAACCCTAACCCTAACCCTAACCCTAACCCTAACCCTAGCCCCACCCAAGCCCTAGCCATCACCCTAACCCTAACGCTAACCCTAACCTTAAACCCTAACTCTAACCCTAACCCTAACCCTAACACTCACCCTAACCCTAACCCTAACCCTAACCCTAACCCTAACCCTAACCCTAACCCTAACCCTAACACTAACACTAACACTAACCTTAACCCTAACCCTAACCCTAACCCTAACCCTAACCCTAACCCTAACCCTATCCCTATCCCTATCCCTATCCCTATCCTAAACCTTAACCCTAACCCTAAACCAAACAATAAACTTATCCCTAGCCCTAGCCCAGCCCTAACCCCATGTCTATCCCTATCCCTAGCCCTAACCCTAACCCTAAGTAACCCTAACCCTAACCCTAACCCTAATCTTATCCCTATCCCTATCCCTATCCCTATCCCTATCCCTATCCCTATCCCTATCCCTATCCCTATCCCTATCCCTATCCCTATCCCTATCCCTATCCCTATCCCTATCCCTATCCCTATCCCTATCCCTATCCCTATCCCTATCCCTATCCATACCCATATCCCTATCCCTATCCTTAACCCTAACCCTAACCCTAACTCAAACAATAAACTTATCCCTAGCCCTAGCCCGGCACTAACCCTAAGGCTAGCCCTAGCCCTAGCCCTAGCCCTAGCCCTAGCCCTAGGCCTAGCCATAGCCCTAGCCCTATCCCTATCCCTAGCCCTAGCCCTACCCCTAACCCTAGCCGTAAACCTTACCCTAACCCTAACCCTAACCCTAACCCTAAGCCTAACCATAACCATAACCCTAAACTTAACCCTAACCCTAACCCTAGCCCCACCCAAGCCCTAGCCATCACCCTAACCCTAACCCTAACCCTAACCTTAAACCCTAACTCTAACCCTAACCCTAACCATAACACTCACCCTAACCCTAACCCTAACCCTAACCCTAACCCTAACCCTAACCCTAACCCTAACCCTAACCCTAAGCCTAAGCCTAACCCTAACCCTAACCTTAACCCTAACCCTAACCCTAACCCTAACCCTAACATTAACCATAACCCGAACCTGAACCCGAACCCAAACCCGAACCCGAAAGCTAAACCTAACACTAAACCTCACCCTAACACTAGCCCAGCCCTAGCACTAGCTCTAGCCCTAAACCTAGCCCTAGCCCTTGCCCTTGCCCTTGCCCTAACCCTAACCCTAACCCTAACCCTAACCCTAACCCTAACCCTAACCCTAACACTAACCTTAACCCTAACCCTAACCCTAACCCTAACCCTAACCCTAACCCTAACCCTAACCCTAACCCTAACCCTAACCCTAACCCTAACCCTATCCCTATCCCTATCCCTATCCCTATCCTAAACCTTAACCCTAACCCTAAACCAAACAATAAACTTATCCCTAGCCCTAGCCCAGCCCTAACCCCAGGTCTATCCCTATCCCTATCCCTATCCCTAACCCTAACCCTAAGTAACCCTAACCCTAACCGTAATCTTATTCCTATCCCTATCCCTATCCCTATCCCTATCCCTATCCCTATCCCTATCCCTATCCCTATCCCTATCCCTATCCCTATCCCTATCCCTATCCCTATCCCTATCCCTATCCCTATCCCTATCCCTATCCCTATCCCTATCCCTATCCCTATCCTTATCCCTATCCCTATCCCTATCCCTATCCATATCCATATCCATATCCATATCCTTATCCGTATTCATATACCTATCCCTATCCCTATCCATATCCCTATCCCTATCCCGAACCCTAACCCTAACCCCAACCCAATCAATAAACTTATCCCTAGCCCTAGCCCGGCACTAAGCCTAAGGCTAGCGCTAGCCCTAACCCTAGCCCTAGCCCAAGCCCTAACCCTAACCCTAAGTAACCCTAACCCTATCCCTAACCCTAACACTAATCTTAACCTTAATCCTATCCCTATCCCTATCCCTATCCCGATCCCTATCCCTATCCCTATCCCTATCCCTAACCCTAACCCTAACCCTAACCCTAACCCTAACCCTAGCCCTAACCCTAACCCTAACCCTAACCCTAACCCTAACCCTAACCCTAACCCTAACCCTAACCCTAACCCAAACTCTACCCCTACCCCTATCCCTAAACCTAACCCTAACCCTAACCCTAACCCTAACCTTAACCTTAATCCTAACCCTAACCCTACGTAACCCTTCCCCTACCCCTACCCCTACACCTACCCCTACCCCGAACCCTAACACTAACACTAACCCTAACCTTAATCTTATCCCTATCCCTATCCCTATCCCTATCCCTATCCCTATCCCTATCCCTATCCCTATCCCTATCCATATCCATATCCATATCCATATCCGTATTCATATACCTATCCCTATCCCTATCCATATCCCTATCCCTATCCCGAACCCTAACCCTAACCCCAACCCAATCAATAAACTTATCCCTAGCCCTAGCCCGGCACTAAGCCTAAGGCTAGCGCTAGCCCTAACCCTAGCCCTAGCCCAAGCCCTAACCCTAACCCTAAGTAACCCTAACCCTATCCCTAACCCTAACACTAATCTTAACCTTAATCCTATCCCTATCCCTATCCCTATCCCGATCCCTATCCCTATCCCTATCCCTATCCCTAACCCTAACCCTAACCCTAACCCTAACCCTAACCCTAGCCCTAACCCTAACCCTAACCCTAACCCTAACCCTAACCCTAACCCTAACCCTAACCCAAACTCTACCCCTACCCCTATCCCTAACCCTAACCCTAACCCTAACCCTAACCCTAACCTTAACCTTAATCCTAACCCTAACCCTACGTAACACTTCCCCTACCCCTACCCCTACCCCTACCCCTACCCCGAACCCTAACACTAACACTAACCCTAACCTTAATCTTATCCCTATCCCTATCCCTATCCCTATCCCTATCCCTATCCCTATCCATATCCATATCCATATCCCCATCCATATACATATCCCTATCCCTTTCCCTAACCCTAACCCCAACCCAAACAATAAACTTATCCCTAACCCTAACCCTAACCCTAACCCTAACCCTAACCCTAACCCTAACCCTAACCCTAACCCTAACCCTAACCCTAACCCTAACCCTAACCCTAACCCTAACCCTAACCCTAACCCTAACCCTAACCCTAACCCTATGCTTCTCCCTAGCCCTAGCCCTAGCCCTAGCCCTTGCGCTAACCCTTGCGCTAACCCTAGCCCTAGCGCTAGCACTAGCCCTAGAACTAGCCCTACTCAAGCCTTAAAATTAAGCCTAACCTTATCCCTATCCCTAAGCATATCCGTAATTCTAGCCGAGCCCTTCCTCTAGCCCTAACCTTTACCCTAACCCTAACATTTTCCCTGACCCTAACCCTAAATCTAGGACAGACCTAGCCCTAGCTCTAGCCCTAGCCCTAGCCCTAGCCCTAGCCCTTGCCCTAGCCCTAGCCCTTGCCCTTGCCCTAGCCCTAACCCTAACCCTAACCCTAACCATAACCCTAACCTTAATCCTAACCCTAACCCAAACAATAAACTTATCCCTAGCCCTAGCCAGGCACTAACCCTAAGGCTAGCCCTAGCCCTAGCCCTAGCCCTAGCCCTAGCCCTAGACCTAGACCTAACCCTAGCCCTAAACCTTACCCTAACCCTAACCCTAACCCTAACCCTAACCATAACCATAACCATAACCCTAAACTTAACCCTAACACTAACCCTAAGCCTAAGCCTTGTCCAGCCCTAGCCCTAGCCCTAGCCCTAGCCCTAGCCCTAACCATAAACCTAACCCTAACCCTCACCCTCACAATAAACCCTAACCCTAACCCTAGCCCAGCCCAAGCCCTAGCCGTAACCCTAACCCTAACCCTAACCCTAACCCTAACCTTAACTTTAATCCTATCCCTAACCCTAAGTAACCCTTCCCCTACCCCTACCCCTACCCCTACACCTACCCCTACCCCTACCCCTACCCCTACCCCTAACCCTAACCCTAACCCTAACCCTAACCCTAAACCTAATCTTATCCCTATCCCTATCCCTATCCCTATCCCTATCCCTATCCCTATCCCTATCCCTATCCCTATCCCTATCCCTATCCCTATCCCTATCCCTATCCCTATCCCTATCCCTATCCCTATCCCTATCCCTATCCCTATCCCTATCCCTATCCCTATCCCTATCCCTATCCCTATCCCTATCCCTATCCCTATCCCTATCCTTATCCCTATCCCTATCCCTATCCCTATCCCTATCCTAAACCTTATCCCTAACCCTAACCCTAAACCAAACAATAAACTTATCCCTAGCCCTAGCCCAGCCCTAACCCCAGGGCTATCCCTATCCCTATCCCTAGCCCAAGCCCTAACCCTAACCCTAAGTAACCCTAACCCTAAACCTAACCCTAACCCTATCCCTATCCCTATCCCTATCCCTATCCCTATCCCTATCCCTATCCCTATCCCTATCCCTATCCCTATCCCTATCCCTATCCCTATCGCTATCGCTATCGCTATCGCTATCGCTATCCCTATCCCTATCCCTATCCCTATCCCTATCCCTATCCCTATCCTAAACCTTATCCCTAACCCTAACCCTAAACCAAACAATAAACTTATCCCTAGCCCTAGCCCAGCCCTAACCCCAGGGCTATCCCTATCCCTATCCCTAGCCCAAGCCCTAACCCTAACCCTATGTAACCCTAACCCTAACCCTAACCCTAACCCTATCCCTATCCCTATCCCTATCCCTATCCCTATCCCTATCCCTATCCCTATCCCTATCCCTATCCCTATCCCTATCCCTATCGCTATCGCTATCGCTATCGCTATCCCTATCCCTATCCCTATCCCTATCCCTATCCCTATCCCTATCCCTATCCCTATCCCTAACCCTAACCCTAACCCAAACAATAAACTTGTCCGTAGCCCTAGCCCGGCACTAAGCCTAAGGCTAGCCCTAGCCCTAGCCCTAGCCCTAGCCCTAGCCCTAACCCTAGCCCTAAACCTTACCCTAACCATAACAATAACCCTAACCCTAACCCTAACCCTAACCCTAGCCCTAGCCCTAACCCTAACCCTAAGTAACCCTAAACCGAACCATAACCCTAATCTTATCCCTATCCCTATCCCTATCCCTATCCCTATCCCTATCCCTATCCCTATCCCTATCCCTATCCCTATCCCTATCCCTATCCCTATCCCTAACCCTAACCCTAACCCTAACCCTAACCCAAACAATAAACTTATCCCTAGCCCTAGTCCGACTCTAAGCCTATGGCTAGCCCTAGCCCTAGCCCTAGCCCTAGCCCAAGCCCTAACCCTAACCCTAACCCTAAGTAACCCTAACCCTAACCCTAACCCTAACCTTAACCTTAATCCTTACCCTAACCCAAGTAACCCTACCCCTACCCCTACCCCTACCCCTACCCCTACCCCTAGCCTTAACCCTAATCTTATCCCTATCCCAATCCCTATCCCTATCCCTATCCCTATCCCTATCCCTATCCCTATCCCTATCCCTATCCCTATCCTTATCCCTATCCCTATCCCTATCCCTATCCCTATCCCTATCCTAAACCTTATCCCTAACCCTAACCCTAAACCAAACAATAAACTTATCCCTAGCCCTAGCCCAGCCCTAACCCCAGGGCTATCCCTATCCCTATCCCTAGCCCAAGCCCTAACCCTAACCCTAAGTAACCCTAACCCTAACCCTAACCCTAACCCTATCCCTATCCCTATCCCTATCCCTATCCCTATCCC
>JALMGA010000006.1:19330000-19335000 GCA_023333525.1 Aspidoscelis tigris stejnegeri | reverse complement strand
AGCCCTCGCCCTCGCTCTCGCCCTCGCCCTAGCACTAGCCCTAACCCTAACCCTAACCCTCAAACTCCTCCTCCCCCTCCCCCTCCCCCTCTCCCTCCCCTAACCCTAACCCTAACCCTAATCTTATCCCTAGGCCTAGCCCTAGCCCTATACCTAGACCTAACCCTGTACGTAGCCCTAGCCCTAGCCCTAGCGCTAGCGCTAGACGTAGCTTTAGCCCTATCCGTAACAAAAGCGCTAACACTAAGCCTAATTTTATCCCTAAGCCTAACCATATCCGTAATTCTAGCCCAGCCCTAGCCTAACCCTAGCTCTAACCCTAACCCTAACACTTACCCTAACCCTAACCCTAACCCTAACCCTAACCCAAAACCTAACCCTAACCCTAACCCTAACCCTTACCCTAACCCTAACACTAACACTAACCCTAACCATAACCGTAACCCTAACCCTAACCCTAACCCTAACCCTAACCCTAACCCTAACCCTAACCCTAACCCTAACCTTAACCGTAACCCTAATCCTATGTTAATCCCTACCCCTACCCCTACCCCTAGCCCTTACTTTAACCCTAAACCTAACCCGAACCCGAAAACTAACCCAACCCTAACCCTAGCCTAGACCTACCCTAGCCATAGCGCTATCCCTCACCATTACCCTAACCCTAACCAATCCTAACCCTAACCCTAACCCTAACCCTAACCCCTCCAGTAACCCTAACCATAACCAACCCTAGCCCTAGCCCTAGAAGTAGCAGTAGCGCTAGCCCTAGCCCTAGCCGTAACCCTAACCCGAACCCGAACCCGAACCCGAACCCGAACCCGAACCCTAGCCTAGCCCTACCCTAGCCCTAGCGCTAACCCTAAACATTACCCTAACCCTAACCAAACCTAACCCTAACCCTAACCCCTCCAGTAACCCAAACCCTAATCAACCCTAGCCCTAGCCCTAGCCCTAGCTGTAACCCTAACCCTAACCCTAACCCTAACCCTAACCCTAACCCTAACCCTAACCCTAACCCTAACCCTAACCCTAACCCTAACCCTAACCCTAACCCTAACCCTAACCCTAACCCTAATCCTAACACTAAACCTTACGCTAACGCTAACGCTAATGCTAACCCTATCCCTAACCCTATCCCTATCCCTATCCCTATCCGTATCCCTATCCCTATCCCTATCCCTATCCCTATCCCTATCCCTATCCCTATCCCTATCCCTATCCCTATCCCTATCCCTATCCCTATCCCTATGCCTGTGCCTGTGCCTATGCCTTTACCTATGCGTAGCACTAACCCTAACCCTAACCCTAACTCTAACCCTAACCCTAACCCTAACACTAGCCTAAACAATAACCTTAACCCTAATCCAAACTCTAACCCTAACCGCAACCCTAACCCTAACCGTAACCCTAAGCTTATCCCTAGCTCTAGCCCTAGCCTTAACCCTAACCTCACTCTAACCCTCTCCGTAAAGCTTACCGTTACCCTATCCCTATCCCTAACCCTAACCCTAACCCTAACCCTAACTCTATGCTTATCCCTAGCCCTAGAACTAGCGCTAGCCCTAGCTCTAGCCGTAGCCCTAGCCCTAGCGCAAGCACTACCTCTAGCTTTAGAACTAACCCTTACCCAAGCCCTAACACTAAGTCTAACCTTATCCCTAACCCTAACCATACCCGTAATTCTAGCCCAGCCCTTCCTCTAGCCCTATCCTTAGCCCTAGCCCTAACCTTAACCCTAACCCTTAAACTTACCCTGACCCTAACCCTATGCCGAACCGTAAACCTAACCCTAACCCGAACCCTAACCCTAACCCTAACCAACCCTAGATCTAGACCTAGACCTAGGCCTAACCTCACTCTAACCCTTTCCGTAACCCTTACCGTTACCCTCACCCTCACCTTATCCCTAACCCAAGCGCTAGCCCCTTGACCCTGCCCTAAGCCTAACCCTAACTCAAAGCATAAGCCTAAGCCTAAGTTTAAACCACACCCTAGCCCTAACCCTAAACCTAACACAAACCCTAACACTAATATTAACTGGAAACCTAACTCTAACACTATCTCTAGTCCAGCCCTCGCCCTCGCCCTAGCGCTAGCGCTAGCCCTAACCCTCACCCTCACCCTAATCTTATCCCTAGCCCTAGCCCTAGCCCTAGCCCTAGCCCTATACCTAGACCTATACCTAGCCTTAGCCCTAGCCCTAGCCCTAGCCCTAGCCCTAGCCCTAGCCCTAGCCCTAGCCCTAGCCCTAGCCCTAGCGCTAGCGCTAGCGCTAGACCTAGCTTTAGCCCTATCCGTAACCCAAGCCCTAACACTAAGCCTAACCTTATCCCTAAGCCTAACCATATCCGTAATCCTGGCCCAGCCCTACCCCCAGCCCTAGTCCTATCCCTATCCCTAACCATAACCATAACATTTACCCTAACCCTAACCTTAACCCTAACCCTAACCCTATGCTTATCCCTACCCCTAGCCCTAGCCCTTACTTTAACCCTAACCCTAACCCTAACCCTAACCCTAACCCTAACCCTAACCCTAACCCTAACCCTAACCCTAACCCTAACCCAAACCCGAACCCGAACCCGAACCCGAACCTGAACCCTAGCCTAGCCCTAGCCTAGCCCTAGCCCTAGCCCTAGCCCTAACCCTAACCCTTACCATAACCCTACCCCTACCCCAACCCCAACCCCAAACCCTATCCCTATCCCTAACCCAAATTCTAACCCTAACCCTAACCCTAACCCTAACCCTAAACCTTACGCTAACACTAACACTAACGCTAACGCTAACGCTAACGCTAACCCTATCCCTATCCCTATCCCTATCCCTATCCCTATCCCTATCCCTATGCCTATGCCTATGCCTATGCCTATACCTATGCCTGTGCCTGTTCCTGTGCCTATGCCTTTGCCTATGCGTAGCACTAACCCTACCCCTAACTCTAACCCTAACCCTAACCCTAGTCTAAACAATAACCCTAACCCTAATCCAAACTCTAACCCTAACCCTAACCTTATCCGAACCCTAACCCTAACCCTAACCCTAACCCTAACCCAAACCCTAACCCTAACTCTAACCCTAACCCTAGCCCTAACCCTAACCCTAACCCTAACCCTAACCCTAACCCTATGCTTATCCCTATCCCTATCCCTATCCCTATCCCTATCCCTATCCCTATCCCTATCCCTATCCCTATACCTATCCCTAGCCCCATCCCCAGCCCTAGCCCTAGCCCTAGCGCTAGCTCTAGCCCTAGAACTAGCCCTAACTCTAGCCTTAACATTAAGCCTAACCTTATCCCTAACCCTAACCATATCCGTAATTTTAGCCCAGACCTTCTTTTAGCCCTAACCTTAACCCTAACCCTAACATTTTCCCTGACCCTAACCCTAACCCTAACACAGACCTAGCCCTAGCTCTAGCCCTAGGCCTAGGCCTAGCCCTTGCCCTAGCCCTTGCCCTAGCTTTAACCCTAACCCTAACCCTAACCCTAACCCTAACCCTAACCCTAACCCTAACCCTAACCCTAACCCTAACCCTAACCCTAACCCTAACCCTAACCCTAACCCTAACCCTAACCCTAACCCTAACCCTAACCGTAAACCTAAGCCTAAGCCTAAGCCTAAGCCTAAGACTAACCCTAACCCTAACCCTAACCCTAACCCTAACCCTAACCCTAACCCTAACCCTAACCCTAACCCTAACCCTAACCCTAACCCTAACCCTAACCCTAACCCTAACCCTAACCCTAACCCTAACCCTAACCCTAACCCTAACTCTAACCCTAACCCTAACTCTAACCCTAACCCTAACCCTAACCCTAACCCTAAGTAATCCTACCCCTACCCCTACCCCTACCCCTACCCCTACCCCTACCCCTAACCTTATCCCTATCCCTATCCCTATCCCTATCCCTATCCCTATCCCTATCCCTATCCCTATCCCTATCCCTATCCCTATCCCTATCCCTATCCCTATCCCTATCCCTATCCCTATCCCTATCCTAAACCTTAAACCTAACCCTAACACTAACCCAAACAATAAACTTATCCCTAGCCCTAGCCCAGCCCTAACCCCAGGGCTATCCCTAGCCCTAGCCCGAGACCTAGCCCTAAGCCTAACCCTAAGAAACCCGAACCCTATCCCTATCCCTAACCCTATCCCTATCCCTATCCCTATCCCTATCCCTATCCCTATCCCTATCCCTATCCCTATCCCTATCCCTATCCCTACCCCTATCAATATCCCTATCCCTATCTCTATCCCTATACCTATTCCTATCCCTTTCCCTATCCCTATCCCTATCCCTATCCCTATCCCTATCCCTATCCCTATCCCTATCCCTATCCCTATCCTTATCCCTATCCCTATCCCTATCCCTATCCATATCCATATCCCTAACACTAACCCTAACACTAACCCAAACAATAAACTTTTCCCTAGCCCTAGCCCAGCACTAAACCTAAGGCTAGCCCTAGCCCTAGCCCTAGCCCTAGCCCTAGCCGTAACCCTAGCCCTAGCCCTAACCCTAACCCTAACCCTAACCTAACCCTAACCCTAACCCTAACGCTATCCCTAACCCTAACCCTAACCCTAACCCTAACCCTAACCCTACCCCTAACCCTAAACTTAACCGTAACCCTAACCCTAACCCTTCTCCAGCCCTGCCCCTAGCCCTAGCCCTAGCCCTAGCCCTAGCCCTAGCCCTAGCCCTAGCCCTAGCCCTAGCCCTAGCCCTAGCCCTAGCCCTAGCCCTAGCCCTAGCCCTAGCCCTAGCCCAAGCCCTAACCCTAACCCTAACCATAAACATAACCCTCACCCTCACCCTCACCCTAAACCCTAACCCTAAACCTATCCCTAATCCTAACCCTAACCCTAACCCTAACCCTAACCCTAACCCTAACCATAACCCTAGCCCAGCCCAAGCCTTAGCCCTAACCCTAACCCTAACCATAAACCCTAACCCTAACCCTAAACTTAAACCGAAACCGAAACCT
>JALMGA010000006.1:19287500-19315000 GCA_023333525.1 Aspidoscelis tigris stejnegeri | reverse complement strand
CCCTAACCCTACCCCTTGTTCAGCCCTGGCCCAAGACCTAGCCCTAGCCCTAGCCCTAACCCTAACCATAAACCCTAACCCTAACCCTAACCCTAACCCTAAACTTAAACCTAAACCGAAACCGAAACCGAAACCGAAACCGAAACCAAAACCGAAACCGAAACCTAACCCTAAGTAACCCTAACCCTAACCCTAACCCTAACCCTAACCCTAACCCTAACCCTAACCCTAACCCTAACCCTAACCCTAACCCTAACCCTAATCTTATCCCTATCCCTATCCCTATCCCTATCCCTATCCCTATCCCTATCCCTATCTCTATCCATATTTCTATCCATAGCCCTAACCCTAACTCTAACCCTAACCCTAACCCTAACCCTAACCCTAACCCTAACCCTAACACTAACACTAACACTAACACTAACACTAACCCTAAGTAATCCTAACCCTAACCCTACCCCTAACCTTACCCCTAACCCTAATCTTATCCCTATCCCTATCCCTATCCCTATCCCTATCCCTATCCCTATCCCTATCCCTATCCCTATCCCTATCCCTATCCCTATCCCTATCCCTATCCCTATCCCTATCCCTATCCTAAACCTTAATCCTAACCCTAACCCAAACAATAAACTTATCCCTAGCCCTAACCCAGCCCTAACCCCAGGGCTAGCCCTAGCCCTAGCCCGAGACCTAGCCCTAACCCTAACCCTAAGTAACCCTATCCCTATGCCTATCCCTATCCCTATCCCTATCTCTATCCCTATTATTTATTATTTATTTATTTATTTCCATTTCTATCCCGCCTCATACCCGAAGGTCTCTAGGAGGGTAACAACAAAACAGACAACATATTTAAAAACATATTAAGAACAGAATACAGATTAAAACATATTAAAAACACAATTAAAAACACAATACAGATTAAAACAAGGTACTTGGTTAAAAATTCTGATATAAGCTGCTTGTTCCATAGTGTATTCATGAGAACTATAACTGGGGAGAGAATGTATCTCCTCGGCCAAAGGCCAAGGCAAAAAGGTATGTTTTTACAGCCTTCCTAAATGATAACAAGGAAGGGGCATGGCGCACCTCATTGGGGAGACCATTCCACAGTTTGGGGGCCACCACTGAAAATGCTCTCTCCCGGGTGCCCATCAACCTCACTACCGAAGGTGGTGGGACAACCAGGAGGGCCTCATGTTCGGATCTCAAGGCACGGGCAGGTCGGTATGAGAGAAGGCATTCCTTTAGATATTTGGGGCCCAAGTCATTTAGGGCCTTATAAGTCAAAGTTAATACCTTGAATTGGGCCCGGTAGCGAATTGGCAGCCAATGCAGTTCATTAAGAACCGGCGTGATATGTGTCCGGCTAGCTGTTCCAGTCAGCACTCTCGCTGCTGTGTTTTGCACTAGCTGCAACTTCCGGACCGTCTTCAAGGGCAGCCCCATGTAGAGTGCATTGCAGTAGTCCAGTCTAGAGGTTACCAGAGCATGGATAACTGTGGCCAGGTCATCTCTATCCAGAAAAGGCTTAAGTTGGCGTACCAGCCGTAGATGAGAGTAGGCACTCCTGGCCACGGCCTCCACCTGAGCTTCAAGTGTCAGCGCAGAGTCCAGGAGTACCCCCAAATTATGCACCTGTCCCTTCCAGGGCATAACCACCCCATTGAGGACAGGGTATCTCCCAACTACCCGGACCCGAGACCCTGTGACACACAGCACCTCTGTCTTGTCTGGATTCAGCTTCAATTTATTGGCCCTCATCCAGCCCATTACTGCCTCCAGACACCTGTCAAGCACTTCCACCGCCTCTCCTGATTCAGATGGTACAGAGAGATAGAGCTGGGTATCATCTGCATATTGATGACACCTCACTCCAAATCTCCTGATGACCTCTCCCAGCGGCTTCATGTAGATGTTAAAGAGCATGGGAGATAAGATCGACCCCTGAGGAACCCCACAAGTGAGTTCCCAGGGTGTCTAAACCGTATCTCCCACAGCCACTATCTGGGATCGGTTTTGGAGATACGAGCGGAACCAATGCCAAGCACTGCCTCCAACTCCTAAGCTCCGTAACCTTTCTAGAAGGATACCATGGTCAATGGTATCAAAAGCCGCTGAGAGGTCCAGGAGAACCAACAGGGTGGCATTCCCTTTGTCTCTCTCCCGGAGTACGTCATCAACCAGGGCGACCAAGACGGTTTCTGTGCCACGACCGGGTCTGAAGCCAGATTGAAATGGATCTAGATAATCAGCTTCATCCAAACATGCCTGCAGTTGAGCAGCGACAGCCCTCTCCAGAATCTTGCCTAAAAAAGGTATGTTTGCCACCGGGCGATAGTTGTTCAGATCTTCTGGATCCAGGGAGGCCTTCTTCAGGAGGGGGCGCACCACAGCTTGTTTCAAAGCTAGTGGAACCACCCCATCCCTCAGAGAGGCATTCACTACTCCCTGGATCCACCCGGTCATACCTTGCCGGCTAGCTTTAATAAGCCAGGAAGGGCAAGGGTCTAGAGAGCACATTGTCGGCCGCACCCCTGCAACCAGCTTGTCTGCATCCTCAGGCCGCAATAATTGAAACTGATCCAAGCAAACTGGACCAGACAGTTCTCTGGACACCTCATTCTGACTATGCCCAATTGTGGCATCTAATCCCCTACGAATCTGAGCGACTTTGTCCTCAAAGTGCTTCGCAAATTTGTCACAGCAGATATTAGTTGGCCCTAGCTCATATCCCTATCCCTATCCCTATCCCTATCCCTATCCCTATCCCTATCCCTATCCCTATTCCTATCCCTTTCCCTATCCCTATCCCTATCCTTATCCCTATCCCTATCCCTATCCCTATCCCTATCCCTATCCCTATCCCTATCCCTAACCCTAACCCTAACCCTAACCCTAACCCGAACAATAAACTTTTCCCTAGCCCTAGCCCAGCACTAACCCTAAGGTTAGCCCTAGCCCTAGCCCTAGCCCTAGCCCTAGCCCTAGCCCTAACCCTAGCCCTAAACCTTACCCTAACCCTAACCCTAACCCTAACCCTAACCCTAACCCTAACCCTAACCCTAACCCTAACCCTAACCCTAAATTTAACCCTAACCCTAACCCTAACCCTAACCCTAACACTTGTTCAGCCCTGGCCCAAGACCTAGCCCTAGCCCTAGCCCTAGCCCTAGCCCTAACCCTAACCCTAACCATAAACCCTAACCCTAACCCTAACCCTAAACTTAAACCTAAACCTAAACCTAAACCTAAACCGAAACCGAAACCGAAACTGAAACCGAACCCTAAACCTAACCCTAAGTAACCCTAACCCTAACCCTAACCCTAACCCTAACCCTAATCTTATCCCTATCCCTATCCCTATCCCTATCCCTATCCCTATCCCTATCCCTATCCCTATCCCTATCCCTATCCCTATCCCTATCCCTATCCCTATCCCTATCCCTATCCCTATCCCTATCCCTATCCCTAACCCTATCCCTATCCCTATCATAAACCTTAACCCTAACCCTAACCCAAACAATAAACTTATCCGTAGCCCTAGCCCAGCCCTAACCCCAGGGCTATCCCTATCCCTAGCCCGAAACCTAGCCCTAACCCTAACCCTAAGTAACCCTAACCCTAACCCTAACCCTATCCCTAACCATAACCCTATCCCTATCCATACCCTACCCCTATCCCTATCCCTATCCCTATCCCTATCCCTATCCCTATCCCTATCCCTATCCCTAACCCTATCCCTATCCCTATCGCTATCGCTATCGCTATCGCTATCCCTATCCCTATCCCTATCCCTATCCCTATCCCTATCAATATCCCTATCCCTATCCCTATCCCTATCCCTATCACTATCCCTATCCCTTTCCCTATCCCTATCCCTATCCCTATCCCTATCCCTATCCCTAGCCCTAGCCCTAGCCCTAACCCTCACCCTCACCCTCACCCTCACCCTCACCCTCACCCTAAACCCGAACCCTATCCCTAACCCTATCCCTAATCCTAACCCTAACCCTAACCCTAACCTTAACCCTAACCCTAACCCTAACCCTAACCCTAAGTAACCCTAACCCTACCCCTAACCCTACCTCTAACCCTAATCTTATCCCTACCCCTATCCCTACCCCTACCCCTACCCCTATCCCTATCTCTATCCCTATCCCTATCCCTATCCCTATCCCTACCCCTACCACTACGCCTACCCCTATCCCTATCCCTATCCCTATCCCTATCCCTATCCCTATCCCTATCCCTATCCCTATCCCTATCCCTATCCCTATCCCTATCCCTATCCCTACCCCTATCCCTATCCCTATCCCTATCCCTATCCCTATCCCTATCCTTACCCCTATCCCTATCCCTATCCCTATCCCTATCCCTATCCCTATCCCTATCCCTATCCTAAACCCTAACCCTAACCCTAACTCTAACCCTCACCCTAAACCCTAACCCTAACCCTATCCCTAATCCTAACCCTAACCCTAACCCTAACCATAACCATAACCCTAGCCCAGCCCAAGCCTTAGCCCTAACCCTAACCCTAACCATAAACCCTAACCCTAACGCTAAACTTAAACCTAAACCTAAACCTAAACCTAAACCTAAACCTAAACCTAAACCTAAACCTAAACCCTAACCCAAACAATAAACTTATCCCTCGCCCTAGCCCAGCCCTAACCCCAGGGCTATCCCTAGCCCTAGCCCGAAACCTAGCCCGAACCCTAACCCTAAGTAACCCTAACCCTAACCCTAACCCTAACCCTATCCCTATCCCTAACCCTATCCCTATCCCTACCCTATCCCTATCCCTATCCCTTTCCCTATCCCTATCCCTATCCCTATCCCTATCGCTATCGCTATCGCTATCCCTATCCCTATCCCTATCCCTATCCCTATCCCTATCCCTATCCCTATCAATATCCCTAACCCTATCCCTATCCCTATCCCTAATCCTAACCCTAACCCTAACCCTAACCCTAACCCTAACCCTAACCCTAAGTAACCCTAACCCTACCCCTAACCCTACCTCTAACCCTAATCTTATCCCTACCCCTATCCCTACCCCTACCCCTACCCCTATCCCTATCTCTATCCCTATCCCTATCCCTATCCCTATCCCTACCCCTACCCCTACGCCTACCCCTATCCCTATCCCTATCCCTATCCCTATCCCTATCCCTATCCCTATCCCTATCCCTATCCCTATCCCTATCCCTATCCCTACCCCTATCCCTATCCCTATCCCTATCCCTATCCCTATCCTTACCCCTATCCCTATCCCTATCCCTATCCCTATCCCTATCCCTATCCCTATCCTAAACCCTAACCCTAACCCTAACTCTAACCCTCACCCTAAACCCTAACCCTAACCCTATCCCTAATCCTAACCCTAACCCTAACCATAACCATAACCCTAGCCCAGCCCAAGCCTTAGCCCTAACCCTAACCCTAACCATAAAACCTAACCCTAACGCTAAACTTAAACCTAAACCTAAACCTAAACCTAAACCTAAACCTAAACCTAAACCTAAACCTAAACCCTAACCCAAACAATAAACTTATCCCTCGCCCTAGCCCAGCCCTAACCCCAGGGCTATCCCTAGCCCTAGCCCGAAACCTAGCCCGAACCCTAACCCTAAGTAACCCTAACCCTAACCCTAACCCTAACCCTATCCCTATCCCTAACCCTATCCCTATCCCTACCCTATCCCTATCCCTATCCCTTTCCCTTTCCCTATCCCTATCCCTATCCCTATCCCTATCGCTATCGCTATCCCTATCCCTATCCCTATCCCTATCCCTATCCCTATCCCTATCCCTATCCCTATCCCTATCCCTATCCCTATCCCTAACCCTATCCCTATCCCTATCCCTATCCCTATCCCTATCCCTATCCCTATCCCTATCCCTATCCTTATCCTAAACCTTAACCCTAACCCTTACCCAAACAATAAACTTATCCCTCGCCCTAGCCCAGCCCTAAACCCAGGGCTATCCCTAGCCCTAGCCCGAAACCTAGCCCTAACCCTAACCCTAACCCTAACCCTAACCCTATCCCTAACCATAACCCTATCCCTATCCATACCCTACCCCTATCCCTATCCCTATCCCTATCCCTATCCCTATCCCTATCCCTATCCCTAACCCTATCCCTATCCCTATCGCTATCGCTATCGCTATCCCTATCCCTATCCCTATCCCTATCCCTATCCCTATCCCTATCCCTATCCCTATCCCTATCCCTATCAATATCCCTATCCCTATCCCTATCCCTATCCCTATCACTATCCCTATCTCTTTCCCTATCCCTATCCCTATCCCTATCCCTAGCCCTAGCCCTAGCCCTAGCCCAAGCCCTAACCATAACCCTAACCCTAACCCTAACCCTCACCCTCACCCTAACCCTAAACCCTAACCCTATCCCTAACCCTATCCCTAATCCTAACCCTAACCCTAACCCTAACCTAAACCCTAACCCTAACCCTAACCCTAACCCTAACCCTAACCCCAAGTAACCCTACCCCTACCCCTAACCCTACCTCTAACCCTAATCTTATCCCTACCCCTATCCCTACCCCTATCCCTATCCCTATCCTTATCCCTATCTCTATCCCTATCCCTATCCCTATCCCTATCCCTATCCCTATCCCTACCCCTACCCCTATCCATATCCCTATCCCTATCCCTATCCCTAGCCCTAGCCCTAGCCCTAGCCCTAGCCCTAGCCCTAGCCCTAGCCCAAGCCCTAACCATAACCATAACCATAACCCTAACCCTAACCCTAACCCTCACCCTCACCCTCACCCTAAACCCTAACCCTATCCCTAACCCTATCCCTAATCCTAACCCTAACCCTAACCCTAACCTAAACCCTAACCCTAACCCTAACCCTAACCCTAACCCTAAGTAACCCTAACCCTACCCCTATCCCTACCCCTATCCCTATCCCTATTCTTATCCCTATCTCTATCCCTATCCCTATCCCTATCCCTATCCCTATCCCTACCCCTACCCCTATCCCTATCCCTATCCCTATCCCTATCCCTATCCCTATCCCTATCCCTATCCCTATCCCTATCCCTATCCCTATCCCTATCCCTATCCCTATCCCTATCCCTATCCCTATCCCTATCCCTACCCCTATCCCTATCCCTATCCCTATCCCTATCCCTATCCTTACCCCTATCCCTATCCCTATCCCTATCCCTATCCCTATCCCTATCCCTATCCCTATCCCTATCCCTATCCCTATCCTAAACCCTAACCCTAACCCTAACCCTAACCCTAACCCTCACCCTAAACCCTAACCCTAACCCTAACCCTATCCCTAATCCTAACCCTAACCCTAACCCTAACTCTAACCCTAACCATAACCATAACCCTAGCCCAGCCCAAGCCTTAGCCCTAACCCTAACCCTAACCATAAACCCTAACCCTAACGCTAAACTTAAACCTAAACCTAAACCTAAACCTAAACCTAAACCTAAACCTAAACCTAAACCTAAACCTAAACCTAAACCTAAACCTAAACCTAAACCCTAACCCAAACAATAAACTTATCCCTAGCCCTAGCCCGAAACCTAGCCCGAACCCTAACCCTAAGTAACCCTAACCCTAACCCTAACCCTAACCCTATCCCTATCCCTAACCCTATCCCTATCCCTACCCTATCCCTATCCCTATCCCTTTCCCTATCCCTATCCCTATCCCTATCCCTATCGCTATCGCTATCGCTATCGCTATCGCTATCCCTATCCCTATCCCTATCCCTATCCCTATCCCTATCCCTATCCCTATCAATATCCCTAACCCTATCCCTATCCCTATCCCTAATCCTAACCCTAACCCTAACCCTAACCCTAACCCTAACCCTAACCCTAACCCTAAGTAACCCTAACCCTACCCCTAACCCTACCTCTAACCCTAATCTTATCCCTACCCCTATCCCTACGCCTACCCCTACCCCTATCCCTATCTCTATCCCTATCCCTATCCCTATCCCTATCCCTATCCCTACCCCTACGCCTACCCCTATCCCTATCCCTATCCCTATCCCTATCCCTATCCCTATCCCTATCCCTATCCCTATCCCTATCCCTATCCCTATCCCTACCCCTATCCCTATCCCTATCCCTATCCCTATCCCTATCCCTATCCTTACCCCTATCCCTATCCCTATCCCTATCCCTATCCCTATCCCTATCCCTATCCTAAACCCTAACCCTAACCCTAACTCTAACCCTCACCCTAAACCCTAACCCTAACCCTATCCCTAATCCTAACCCTAACCCTAACCCTAACCATAACCCTAGCCCAGCCCAAGCCTTAGCCCTAACCCTAACCCTAACCATAAAACCTAACCCTAACGCTAAACTTAAACCTAAACCTAAACCTAAACCTAAACCTAAACCTAAACCTAAACCTAAACCCTAACCCAAACAATAAACTTATCCCTCGCCCTAGCCCAGCCCTAACCCCAGGGCTATCCCTAGCCCTAGCCCGAAACCTAGCCCGAACCCTAACCCTAAGTAACCCTAACCCTAACCCTAACCCTAACCCTATCCCTATCCCTAACCCTATCCCTATCCCTACCCTATCCCTATCCCTATCCCTTTCCCTATCCCTATCCCTATCCCTATCCCTATCGCTATCGCTATCGCTATCGCTATCCCTATCCCTATCCCTATCCCTATCCCTATCCCTATCCCTATCCCTATCCCTATCCCTAACCCTATCCCTATCCCTATCCCTATCCCTATCCCTATCCCTATCCCTATCCCTATCCTTATCCTAAACCTTAACCCTAACCCTTACCCAAACAATAAACTTATCCCTCGCCCTAGCCCAGCCCTAAACCCAGGGCTATCCCTAGCCCTAGCCCGAAACCTAGCCCTAACCCTAACCCTAACCCTAACCCTAACCCTATCCCTAACCATAACCCTATCCCTATCCATACCCTACCCCTATCCCTATCCCTATCCCTATCCCTATCCCTATCCCTATCCCTATCCCTAACCCTATCCCTATCCCTATCGCTATCGCTATCGCTATCGCTATCCCTATCCCTATCCCTATCCCTATCCCTATCCCTATCCCTATCCCTATCCCTATCCCTATCCCTATCCCTATCCCTATCAATATCCCTATCCCTATCCCTATCCCTATCCCTATCACTATCCCTATCTCTTTCCCTATCCCTATCCCTATCCCTATCCCTAGCCCTAGCCCTAGCCCTAGCCCAAGGCCTAACCATAACCCTAACCCTAACCCTAACCCTCACCCTCACCCTCACCCTAAACCCTAACCCTATCCCTAACCCTATCCCTAATCCTAACCCTAACCCTAACCCTAACCTAAACCCTAACCCTAACCCTAACCCTAACCCTAACCCTAACCCCAAGTAACCCTAACCCTACCCCTAACCCTACCTCTAACCCTAATCTTATCCCTACCCCTATCCCTACCCCTATCCCTATCCCTATCCTTATCCCTATCTCTATCCCTATCCCTATCCCTATCCCTATCCCTATCCCTATCCCTACCCCTACCCCTATCCATATCCCTATCCCTATCCCTATCCCTATCCCTATCCCTAGCCCTAGCCCTAGCCCTAGCCCTAGCCCAAGCCCTAACCATAACCATAACCCTAACCCTCACCCTCACCCTCACCCTCACCCTAAACCCTCACCCTATCCCTAACCCTATCCCTAATCATAACCCTAACCCTAACCCTAACCTAAACCCTAACCCTAACCCTAACCCTAACCCTAACCCTAACCCTAAGTAACCCTAACCCTACCCCTAACCCTACCTCTAACCCTAATCTTATCCCTACCCCTATCCCTACCCCTATCCCTATCCCTATTCTTATCCCTATCTCTATCCCTATCCCTATCCCTATCCCTATCCCTATCCCTACCCCTACCCCTATCCCTATCCCTATCCCTATCCCTATCCCTATCCCTATCCCTATCCCTATCCCTATCCCTATCCCTATCCCTATCCCTATCCCTATCCCTATCCCTATCCCTACCCCTATCCCTATCCCTATCCCTATCCCTATCCCTATCCTTACCCCTATCCCTATCCCTATCCCTATCCCTATCCCTATCCCTATCCCTATCCCTATCCCTATCCTAAACCCTAACCCTAACCCTAACCCTAACCCTAACCCTCACCCTAAACCCTAACCCTAACCCTAACCCTAACCCTAATCCTAACCCTAACCCTAACCCTAACCCTAACCATAACCATAACCATAACCCTAGCCCAGCCCAAGCCTTAGCCCTAACCCTAACCCTAACCATAAACCCTAACCCTAACGCTAAACTTAAACCTAAACCTAAACCTAAACCTAAACCTAAACCTAAACCTAAACCTAAACCTAAACCCTAACCCAAACAATAAACTTATCCCTCGCCCTAGCCCAGCCCTAACCCCAGGACTATCCCTAGCCCTAGCCCGAAACCTAGCCCTAACCCTAACCCTAAGTAACCCTAACCCTAACCCTAACCCTATCCCTATCCCTAACCCTATCCCTATCCCTACCCTATCCCTATCCCTATCCCTTTCCCTATCCCTATCCCTATCCCTATCGCTATCGCTATCGCTATCCCTATCCCTATCCCTATCCCTATCCCTATTCCTATCCCTATCCCTATCCCTATCCCTATCCCTATCCCTATCAATATCAATATCCCTAACCCTATCCCTATCAATATCCCTATCCCTATCCCTATCCCTATCCCTATCCCTATCTCTATCCTTTTCCTAAACCTTAACCCTAACCCTTACCCAAACAATAAACTTATCCCTCGCCCTAGCCCAGCCCTAACCCCAGGGCTATCCCTAGCCCTAGCCTGAAACCTAGCCCTAACCCTAACCCTAAGTAACCCTAACCCTAACCCTAACCCTATCCCTATCGCTAACCCTATCCCTATCCCTACCCTATCCCTATCCCTATCCCTATCCCTATCCCTATCCCTATCCCTATCCCTATCCCTATCCCTATCCCTATCCCTATCCCTATCCCTATCCCTATCCCTATCCCTATCCCTACCCCTATCAATATCCCTATCCCTATCCCTATCCCTATCCCTATCCCTATCCCTATCCCTATCCCTATCCCTATCCCTATCCCTATCCCTATCCCTATCCCTATCCCTATCCCTATCCCTATCCCTATCCCTATCCCTATCCCTATCCCTATCCCTATCCCTATCCCTATCCCTATCCCTATCTCTATCCCTAACCCTAACCCTAACCCTAACCCAAACAATAAACTTTTCCCTAGCCCAAGCCCAGCACTAACCCTAAGGCTAGCCCTCGCCCTCGCCCTCGCCCTCGCCCTCGCCCTAACCCTAGCCCTAAACCTTACCCTAACCCTAACCCTAACCCTAGCCCTAAACCTTACCCAAACCCTAACCCTAACCCTAACCCTAACCCTAACCCTAACCCTAACCCTAACCCTAACCCTAACCCTAACCCTAACCCTAACCCTAACCCAAACTTATCCCTAACCCTAACCCTAACCCTAACCATTGTCCAGCCCTGGCCCTAGCCCTAGCCCTAGCCCTAGCCCTAGCCCTAGCCCTAGCCTTAGCCCTAGCCCTAGCCCTAGCCCTAGCCCTAGCCCTAGCCCTAGCCCTAGCCCTAGCCCTAGCCCTAGCCCTAACCATAACCCTCACCCTCACCCTCACCCTCACCCTCACCCTAAACCCTAAACCTATCCCTAACCCTATCCCTAATCCTAACCCTAACCCTAACCCTAACCCTAACCCTAACCCTAACCCTAACCCTAACCCTAACCCTAACCCTAACCCTAACCCTAACCCAAAGTAACCCTAACCCTAACCCTAACCCTAACCCTACCCCTAATCTTATCCCTATCCCTATCCCTATCCCTATCCCTATCCCTATCCCTATCCCTATCCCTATCCCTATCCCTATCCCTATCCCTATCCCTATCCCTATCCCTATCCCTATCCCTATCCCTATCCCTAAGCCTATCCCTATCCCTATCCCTATCCCTATCCCTATCCCTATCCCTATCCCTATCCCTATCCCTATCCCTATCCCTATCCCTATCCCTATCCCTATCCCTATCCCTATCCTAAACCTTAACCCTAACCCTAACCCAAACAATAAACTTATCCCTAGCCCTAGCCCAGCCCTAACCCCAGGGCTATCCCTAGCCCTAGCCCGAAACCTAGCCCTAACCCTAACCCTAAGTAACCCTAACCCTAACCCTAACCCTATCCCTAACCCTAACTCTATCCCTATCCCTAACTCTATCCCTATCCCTACCCTATCCCTATCCCTATCTCTATCCATATTTCTATCCGTAGCCCTAACCCTAACCCTAACCCTATCCCTAAACCTAAACCTAACCCCAAACCATAACCCTAAACCTATGCTCATGCCTAGCCCTAGCCCTAGCCCTATCCCTAGCCCTTGCCCTTGCCCTAGCCCTAGCTCTAACCCTAACCCTAACCCTAACCCTAACCCTAAACCTAAACCTAAACCTAATGCTAATCGTAATCCTAAACCTAACACTAATCAAAACCCTAAGCCTAAGCCTAAACCTAAGCCTAAGCCTAAGCCTAAGCCTAAGCCTAAGCCTAAGGCTAAGGCTAAGGCTAAGCCTAAGCCTAAGCCTAAGCCTAACCCTAACCCTAACATAGCCCTAGCCCCTGCCCTTGCCCTTGCCCTTGCCCTAGCCCTAGCCCTAGCCCTAGCCCTAGCCCTAGCCCTAGCCCTAGCCCTTACCCTAACCCTAACCCTAACCCTAAGCGTAAGCTTAAGCCTAAGCCTAACTCTAACCCTAACCCTAACCCTAACTCTAACCCTAACCCTAACCCTAAACCTAAACCTAACCCTAACCCTAAGTAACCCTAACCCTAACCCTACCCCTACCCCTAACCCTAATCTTATCCCTATCCCTATCCCTATCCCTATCCCTATCCCTATCCCTATCCCTATCCCTATCCCTATCCCTATCCCTATCCCTATCCCTATCCCTATCCCTATCCCTATCCCTATCCCTATCCCTATCCCTATCCCTATCCCTATCCCTATCCCTATCCCTATCCCTATCCCTATCCCTATCCCTATCCCTATCCCTATCCCTATCCCTATCCCTATCCCTATCCCTATCCCTATCCCTATCCCTATCCCTATCCTAAACCTTATCCCTAACCCTAACCCTAAACCAAACAATAAACTTATCCCTAGCCCTAGCCCAGCCCTAACCCCAGGGCTATCCCTATCCCTATCCCTATCCCTATCCCTATCCCTATCCCTATCCCTATCCCTATCCCTATCCCTACCGCTATCCCTATCCCTATCCCTATCCCTATCCATCCCTATCCCCATCCCTATCCTTATCCCTATCCCTATCCCTATCCCTATCCCTATCCATAGCTCGAGCCCTAGCCCTAGCCCTATCCCTATCCCTATCCCTATCCCTAGCCCTATCCCTAACCCTAACCCTAAGTAACCCTAACCCTAACCCTAACCCTAATCGTATAACTATCCCTATCCCTATCCATATCCCTATCCCTATCCCTATCCCTATCCTGAACTTTAACCCTAATCCTAAACCAAACAATAAACTTATCCCAAGCCCTAGCCCAGCCCTAACCCCAGGGCTATCCCTAGCCCTAGCTCTAACCCTAAAGAACCCTTAACCTAACCCTAACCCTATCTTAACCCTATCCCTTTCCCTATCCCTATCCCTAACCCTATCCCTATCCCTATCCCTATCCCTATCCCTATCCCTATCCCTATCCCTATCCCTATCCCTATCCCTATCCCTATCCCTATCCCTATCCCTATCCCCATCCCTATCCATATGCCTATCCCTATCCCTAACCCTAACCCTAACCCTAACCCCAACCCAAACAATAAACTTATCCCTAGCCCTAGCCCGGCACTAAGCCTAAGGCTAGCACTAGCCCTAACCCTAGCCCTAGCCCAAGCCCTAACCCTAACCCTAAGTAACCCTAACCGTATCCCTAACCCTAACCCTAACCCTAACCCTAATCTTAACCTTAATCCTAACCCTATCCCTATCCCTATCCCTATCCCTATCCCTATCCCTATCCCTATCCCTATCCCTATCCCTATCCCTATCCCTATCCCTATCCATACCCATATCCCTATCCCTAACCCTAACCCTAACCCTAACCCTAACCCTAACACTAACACTAACACTAACACTAACACAAACACTAACCATAACCCTAACCCTAACCTGAACCCGAACCCTCACCCTCACCCTCACCCTCACCATAAACCCTAACCCTAACCTTAACCCTAATCCTAGCCCAGCCCAAGCCCTAACCCTAACCCTAACCCTAACCCTAACCCTAACCCTAACCCTATCCCTAACCCTAACCCTAACACTAACCCTAACACTAACCCTAAGACTAACCCTAACCTGAACCCGAACCCGAACCCGAACCCTCACCATAAACCCTAACCCTAACCCTAACCCTAATCCTAGCCCAGCCCAAGCCCTAACCCTAACCCTAACCCTAACCCTAATCCTAACCCTAACCCTAACCCTAACCCTAGCCCTAACCCTAACCCTAACGCTAACCCTAACTCTAACCCTAACCCTAACCCTAACCTTAACCTTAATCCTAATCCTAACCCTAAGTAACCCTTCCCATACCCGTACCCGTACCCCTACCCCTACCCCTACCCTTAACCCTAACCCTAACCTTAACGCTAATCTTATCCCTATCCCTATCCCTATCCCTATCCCTATCCCTATCCCTATCCCTATCCCTATCCCTATCTCTATCCCTATCCCTATCCCTATCCCTATCCCTATCCCTATCCCTATCCCTATCCCTATCCCTATCCCTATCCCTATCCCTATCCCTATCCCTATCCCTATCCCTATCCCTATCCTAAACCTTATCCCTAACCCTAACCCTAAACCAAACAATAAACTTACCCCTAGCCTTAGCCCAGCCCTAACCCCAGGGCTATCCCTATCCCTATCCCTAGCACTAACCCTAACCCTAAGTAACCCTAAACCTAACCCTTACCCTAATTTTATGCCTATCCCTATCCCTATCCCTATCCCTATCCCTATCCCTATCGCTACCCCTACCCCTACCCCTACCCCTACCCCTACCCCTACCCCTACCCCTACCCCTAACCCTAACCCAAACCCTAACCCAAACCCTAATCTTATCCCTATCCCTATCCCTATCCCTATCCCTATCCCTATCCCTATCCCTATCCCTATCCCTATCCCTATCCCTATCCCTATCCCTATCCCTATCCCTATCCCTATCCCTATCCTTATCCCTATCCCTATCCCTATCCCTATCCCTATCCCTATCCCTTTCCCTATCCTAAACCTTATCCCTAACCCTAACCCTAAACCAAACAATAAACTTATCCCTAGCCCTAGCCCAGCCCTAACCCCAGGGCTATCCCTATCCCTATCCCTATCCCTATCCCTATCCCTAACCCTAACCCTAAGTCACCCTAAACATAACCCTAACCCTAATCTTATCCCTATCCCTATCCCTATCCCTATCCCTATCCCTATCCCTATCCCTATCCCTATCCCTATCCCTATCCCTATCCCTATCCCTATCCCTATCCCTATCCCTATCCCTATCCCTATCCCTATCCCTATCCCTATCCTAAACCTTATCCCTAACCCTAACCCTAAACCAAACAATAAACTTATCCCTAGCCCTAGCCCAGCCGTAACCCCAGGGCTATCCCTATCCCTATCCCTATCCCTATCCCTAACCCTAACCCTAAGTAACCCTAAACATAACCCTAACCGTAATCTTATCCCTATCCCTATCCCTATCCCTATCCCTATCCCTATCCCTATCCCTATCCCTATCCTAAACCTTATCCCTACCCCTAACCCTGAACCAAACAATAAATTTATCCCTAGCCCTAGCCCAGCCCTAACCCCAGGGCTATCCCTATCCCTATCCCTATCCCTAGCCCTAACCCTATCCCTAAGTAACCCTAAACATAACCCTAACCCTAATCTTATCCCTATCCCTATCCCTATCCCTATCCCTATCCCTATCCCTATCCCTATCCCTATCCCTATCCCTATCCCTATCCCTATCCCTATCCCTATCCCTATCCCTATCCCTATCCCTATCCCAATCCCTATCCCTATCCCTATCCCTATCCGTATCCCTATCCCTATCCCTATCCCTATCCCTATCCCTATCCCTATCCCTATCCCTATCCCTATCCCTATCCCTACCCCTACCCCTACCCCTACCCCTACCCCTACCCCTAACCCTAACCCTAACCCTAACCCAAACCCTAATCTTATCCCTATCCCTATCCCTATCCCTATCCCTATCCCTATCCCTATCCCTATCCCTATCCCTATCCCTATCCCTATCCTTATCCTTATCCCTATCCCTATCCCTATCCCTATCCCTATCCCTATCCCTATCCCTATCCCTATCCTAAACCTTATCCCTAACCCTAACCCTAAACCAAACAATAAACTTATCCCTAGCCCTAGCCCAGCCCTAACCCCAGGGCTATCCCTATCCCTATCCCTATCCCTAACCCTAACCCTAAGTAACCCTAAACATAACCCTAACCCTAATCTTATCCCTATCCCTATCCCTATCCCTATCCCTATCCCTATCCCTATCCCTATCCCTATCCCTATCCCTATCCCTATCCCTATCCCTATCCCTATCCCTATCCCTATCCCTATCCCTATCCCTATCCCTATCCCTATCCCTATCCCTATCCCTATCCCTATCCTAAACCTTATCCCTAACCCTAACACTAAACCAAACAATAAACTTATCCCTAGCCCTAGCCCAGCCCTAACCCCAGGGCTATCCCTATCCCTATCCCTATCCCTATCCCTAACCCTAACCCTAAGTAACCCTAAACATAACCCTAACCCTAATCTTATCCCTATCCCTATCCCTATCCCTATCCTTATCCCTATCCCTATCACTATCCCTATCCCTATCCCTATCCCTATCCCTATCCCTATCCCTATCCCTATCCCTATCCCTATCCCTATCCCTATCCCTATCCCTATCCCTATCCCTATCCCTATCCCTATCCCTATCCCTATCCCTATCCTAAACCTTATCCCTAACCCTAACCCTAAACCAAACAATAAACTTATCCCTAGCCCTAGCCCAGCCCTAACCCCAGGGCTATCCCTATCCCTATCCCTATCCCTAGCCCTAACCCTATCCCTAAGTAACCCTAAACATAACCCTAACCCTAATCTTATCCCTATCCCTATCCCTAACCCTATCCCTATCCCTATCCCTATCCCTATCCCTATCCCTATCCCTATCCCTATCCCTATCCCTATCCCTATCCCTATCCCTATCCCTATCCCTATCCCTATCCCTATCCCTATCCCTATCCCTATCCCTATCCCTATCCCTATCCCTATCCCTATCCCTATCCCTATCCCTATCCCTATCCCTATCCCTATCCCTATCCCTATCCCTATCCCTATCCCTATCCCTATCCCTATCCCTATCCCTATCCCTATCCCTAACCCTAACCCTAACCCTAACCCAAACAATAAACTTATCCCTAGCCCTAGCCCGGGACTAAGCCTAAGCCTTGTCCAGCCCTGGCCCTGGCCCTAGCCCTAACCCTAGCCCTAGCCCTAGCCCTAGCCCTAGCCCTAACCATAAACCTAACCCTAAACCTCACCCTCACCATAAACACTAACCCTAACCCTAACCCTACCGTAACAATAGCCCAGCCCAAGCCCTAGCCGTAACCCTAACCCTAACCCTAACCCCTAACCCTAACCCTAACCCTAACCCTAACCCTAACCCTAACACTAACCCTAACCCTAATACTAACCCTAACCCTAACCCTAACCCTAACCCTAACCCTAATCTTATCCCTAGCCCTATTCCTATTCCTATGCCTATGCCTATGCCTATGCCTATGCCTATGCCTATGCCTATGCCTATGCCTATGCCTATGCCTATCCTAAACCTTAACCCTAACCCTAAACCAAACAATAAACTGATCCCTAGCCCTAGCCCAGCCCTAACCCCAGGGCTATCCCTATCCCTAGCCCTTGCCCTAGCCCTAACCCTAACCCTAAGGAACCCTAACCCTAACCCTAACCCTAATCTTATCCCTATCCCTATCCCTATCCCTATCCCTATCCCTATCCCTATCCCTATCCCTATCCCTATCCCTATCCCTATCCCTATCCTAAACCTTAACCGTAAACCTAACCCAAACAATAAACTTATCCCTAGCCCTAGCCCAGCACTAAGCCTAAGGCTAGCCCTAGCCCTAGCCCTAGCCCTAGCCCAAGCCCTAACCCTAACCCTAAGTAACCCTAACCCTAAGCCTAACCTTATCCTTAATCCTAACCCTAACCCAGAGTAATCCTACCTTTACCCCTACCCCTACCCCTACCCCTAGCCTAACCCTACGCCTAGCTTTAACCCTAATCTTATCCCTATCCCTATCCCTATCCCTATCCCTATCCCTATCCCTATCCCTATCCCTATCCCTATCCCTATCCCTATCCCTATCCCTATCCCTATCCCTATCCCTATCCCTATCCCTATCCCTATCCCTATCCCTATCCCTATCCCTATCCCTATCCCTATCCCTATCCCTATCCCTATCCCTATCCTAAACCTTATCCCTAACCCTAACCCTAAACCAAACAATAAACTTATCCCTAGCCCTAGCCCAGCCCTAACCCCAAGGCTATCCCTATCCCTATCCCTATCCCTATCCCTAACCCTAACCCTAAGTAACCCTAAACCTAACCCTAACCCTAATCTTATCCCTGTCCCTATCCCTATCCCTATCCCTATCCCTATCCCTATCCCTATCCCTATCCCTATCCCTATCCCTATCCCTATCCCTATCCCTATCCCTATCCCTATCCCTATCCCTATCCCTATCCCTATCCCTATCCCTATCCCTATCCCTATCCCTATCCCTATCCCTATCCCTATCCCTATCCCTATCCCTATCCCTATCCCTATCCCTATCCCTATCCTAAACCTTATCCCTAACCCTAACCCTAAACCAAACAATAAACTTATCCCTAGCCCTAGCCCAGCCCTAACCCCAAGGCTATCCCTATCCCTATCCCTATCCCTAGCCCTAACCCTAACCCTAAGTAACCCTAAACCTAACCCTAACCCTAATCTTATCCCTATCCCTATCCCTATCCCTATCCCTATCCCTATCCCTATCCCTATCCCTATCCCTATCCCTATCCCTATCCCTATCCCTATCCCTATCCCTATCCCTATCCCTATCCTAAACCTTATCCCTAACCCTAACCCTAAACCAAACAATAAACTTATCCCTAGCCCTAGCCCAGCCCTAACCCCAAGGCTATCCCTATCCCTATCCCTAGCCCTAGCCCTAACCCTAACCCTAAGTAACCCTAAACCTAACCCTAACCCTAATCTTATCCCTATCCCTATCCCTATCCCTATCCCTATCCCTATCCCTATCCCTATCCCTATCCCTATCCCTATCCCTATCCCTATCCCTATCCCTAGCACTAACCCTAACCCTAAGTAACCCTAAACCTAACCCTTACCCTAATCTTATGCCTATCCCTATCCCTATCCCTATCCCTATCCCTATCCCATCCCTATCCCTATCCCTATCCCTATCCCTATCGCTACCCCTACCCCTACCCCTACCCCTACCCCTACCCCTACCCCTACCCCTACCCCTAACCCTAACCCTAACCCTAACCCTAACCCTAACCCTAACCCTAACCCTAACCCAAACCCTAATCTTATCCCTATCCCTATCCCTATCCCTATCCCTATCCCTATCCCTATCCCTATCCTTATCCCTATCCCTATCCCTATCCCTATCCCTATCCCTATCCCTATCCCTATCGCTACCCCTACCCCTACCCCTACCCCTACCCCTACCCCTACCCCTAACCCTAACCCTAACCCTAACCCTAACCCTAACCCTAACCCTAACCCTAACCCTAACCCTAACCCTAACCCTAACCATAACCATAACCATAACCATAACCATAACCATAACCCTAAACGTAACCCTAACCCTCCCCCTAAGCCTTGTCCAGCCCTGGCCCTAGCCCTAGCCCTAGCCCTAGCCCTAGCCCTAACCATAAACCTAACCCTAAACCTCACCCTCACCATAAACACTAACCCTAACCCTAACCCTACCGTAACAATAGCCCAGCCCAAGCCGTAGCCGTAACCCTAACCCTAACCCTAAACCCTAACCCTAACCCTAACCCTAACCCTAACCCTAACCCTAACCCTAACCCTAACCCTAACCCTAACCCTAACCCTAACCCTAACCCTAACCCTAACCCTAACCCTAACCCTAATCCTAACCCTAACCCTAACCCTAACCCTAACCCTAACCCTAACCCTAACCCTAACCCTAACCCTAACCCTAACCCTAACCCTAACCCTAACCCTAACCCTAACCCTAACCCTAACCCTAACCGTAACCCTAACCCTAACCCTAACCTTAACCTTAATCCTAACCCTAACCCTAAGTAACCCTACCCCTACCCTTACCCCTACCCCTACCCCTACCACTAACCCTAACCCTAACCCTAACCCTAACCCTAACCCTAACCCTAACCCTAACCCTGATCTTATCCCTAGCCCTATGCCTATGCCTATGCCTATGCCTATGCCTATGCCTATGCCTATGCCTATGCCTATCCCTATCCCTATCCCTATCCCTATCCCTATCCCTATCCTAAACCTTAACCCTAACCCTAAACCAAACAATAAACTTATCCCTAGCCCTAGCCCAGCCCTAACCCCAGGGCTATCCCTAGCCCTATCCCTATCCCTATCCCTAACCCTAACCCTAAGTAACCCTAAACATAACCCTAACCCTAATCTTATCCCTATCCCTATCCCTATCCCTATCCCTATCCCTATCCCTATCCCTATCCCTATCCCTATCCCTATCCCTATCCCTATCCCTATCCCTATCCCTATCCCTATCCCTATCCCTAACCCTATCCCTATCCCTATCCCTATCCCTATCCCTATCCCTATCCCTATCCCTATCCCTATCCCTATCCCTATCCCTATCCCTAACCCTAACCCTAACCCTAACCCAAACAATAAACATATCCCTAGCCCTAGCCCGGCACTAAGCCTAAGGCTAGCCCTAGCCCTAGCTCTAGCCCAAGCCCAAGCCCTAACCCTAACCCTAAGTAACCCTAACCCTAACCGTAACCTTAACCTTAATCCTAACCCTAACCCAGAGTAACCCTACCCCTACCCCTACCCCTACCCCTACCCCTAGCCTATCCCTACCCCTAGCCTTAACCCTAATCTTATCCCTATCCCTATCCCTATCCCTATCCCTATCCCTATCCCTATCCCTATCCCTATCCCTATCCCTATCCCTATACCTATACCTATACCTATACCTATACCTATCCTAAACCTTATCCCTAACCCTACCCGTAAACCAAACAATAAACATATCCCTAGCCCTAGCCCAGCCCTAACCCCAGGGCTATCCCTATCCCTATCCCTATCCCTATCCCTATCCCTAGCCCGAGCCCTAGCCCTAGCCCTAGCCCTAGCCCTAGCCCTAGCCCTAGCCCTGCCCTAGCCCTAGCCCTAGCCCTAACCCTAACCCTAATCTTATCCCTATCCCTATCCCTATCCCTATCCCTATCCATATCGATATCCATATCCCTATCCCTATCCCTATCCCTATCCCTAACCCTAACCCTAACCCTAACCCTAACCCTAACCCTAACCCAAACAATAAACTTATCCCTAGCCCTAGCCCGGCACTAAGCCTAAGGCTAGCCCTAGCCCTAGCCCTAGCCCAAGCCCTAACCCTAACCCTAAGTAACCCTAACCCTAACCCTAACCTTAACCTTAATCCTAACCCTAACCGTAAGTAACCCTAACCCTACCCCTACCCTACCCCTACCCCTAGCCTTAACCCTAATCTTATCGCTATCCCTATCCCTATCCCTATCCCTATCCCTATCCCTATCCCTATCCCTATCCCTATCCCTATCCCTATCCCTATCCCTATCCCTATCCCTATCCCTATCCCTATCCCTATCCCTATCCCTATCCCTATCCCTATCCCTATCCCAATCCCTATCCCTATCCCTATCCCTATCCCTATCCCTATCCCTATCCCTATCCCTATCCCTATCCCTATCCTAAACCTTATCCCAAACCCTAACCCTAAACCAAACAATAAACTTATCCCTAGCCCTAGCCCAGCCCTAACCCCAGGGCTATCCCTATCCCTATCCCTATCCCTACACCTAACCCTAACCCTAAGTAACCCTAAACCTAACCCTAACCCTAATCTTATCCCTAACCCTATCCCTATCCCTATCCCTATCCCTATCCCTATCCCTATCCCTATCCCTATCCCTATCCCTATCCCTATCCCTATCCCTATCCCTATCCCTATCCCTATCCCTATCCCTATCCCTATCCCTATCCCTATCCCTATCCCTATCCCTATCCCTATCCCTATCCCTATCCCGATCCCTATCCCTAACCCGAGCCCTAGCCCTAGCCCTAGACCTAGCCCTAGCCCTAGCCCTAGCCCTAGCCCTAGCCCTAACCCTAACCCTAACCCTAACCCTAAGTAACCCGAACCCTAACCCTAACCCTAACCCTAATCTTATCCCTATCCCTACCCCTACCCTACCCCTACCCCTAGCCTTAACCCTAATCTTATCGCTATCCCTATCCCTATCCCTATCCCTATCCCTATCCCTATCCCTATCCCTATCCCTATCCCTATCCCTATCCCTATCCCTATCCCTATCCCTATCCCTATCCCTATCCCTATCCCAATCCCTATCCCTATCCCAATCCCTATCCCTATCCCTATCCCTATCCCTATCCCTATCCCTATCCCTATCCTAAACCTTATCCCAAACCCTAACCATAAACCAAACAATAAACTTATCCCTAGCCCTAGCCCAGCCCTAACCCCAGGGCTATCCCTATCCCTATCCCTATCCCTACACCTAACCCTAACCCTAAGTAACCCTAAACCTAACCCTAACCCTAATCTTATCCCTAACCCTATCCCTATCCCTATCCCTATCCCTATCCCTATCCCTATCCCTATCCCTATCCCTATCCCTATCCCTATCCCTATCCCTATCCTAAACCTTATCCCTAACCCTAACCCTAAACCAAACAATAAACTTATCCCTAGCCCTAGCCCAGCCCTAACCCCAAGGCTATCCCTATCCCTATCCCTATCCCTAGCCCTAACCCTAACCCTAAGTAACCCTAAACCTAACCCTAACCCTAATCTTATCCCTATCCCTATCCCTATCCCTATCCCTATCCCTATCCCTATCCCTATCCCTATCCCTATCCCTATCCCTATCCCTATCCCTATCCCTATCCCTATCCCTATCCCTATCCTAAACCTTATCCCTAACCCTAACCCTAAACCAAACAATAAACTTATCCCTAGCCCTAGCCCAGCCCTAACCCCAAGGCTATCCCTATCCCTATCCCTAGCCCTAGCCCTAACCCTAACCCTAAGTAACCCTAAACCTAACCCTAACCCTAATCTTATCCCTATCCCTATCCCTATCCCTATCCCTATCCCTATCCCTATCCCTATCCCTATCCCTATCCCTATCCCTATCCCTATCCCTATCCCTAGCACTAACCCTAACCCTAAGTAACCCTAAACCTAACCCTTACCCTAATCTTATGCCTATCCCTATCCCTATCCCTATCCCTATCCCTATCCCATCCCTATCCCTATCCCTATCCCTATCCCTATCGCTACCCCTACCCCTACCCCTACCCCTACCCCTACCCCTACCCCTACCCCTACCCCTACCCCTACCCCTAACCCTAACCCTAACCCTAACCCTAACCCTAACCCTAACCCAAACCCTAATCTTATCCCTATCCCTATCCCTATCCCTATCCCTATCCCTATCCCTATCCCTATCCTTATCCCTATCCCTATCCCTATCCCTATCCCTATCCCTATCCCTATCCCTATCGCTACCCCTACCCCTACCCCTACCCCTACCCCTAACCCTAACCCTAACCCTAACCCTAACCCTAACCCTAACCCTAACCCTAACCCTAACCCTAACCCTAACCCTAACCATAACCATAACCATAACCATAACCATAACCATAACCATAACCCTAAACGTAACCCTAACCCTCCCCCTAAGCCTTGTCCAGCCCTGGCCCTAGCCCTAGCCCTAGCCCTAGCCCTAGCCCTAACCATAAACCTAACCCTAAACCTCACCCTCACCATAAACACTAACCCTAACCCTAACCCTACCGTAACAATAGCCCAGCCCAAGCCGTAGCCGTAACCCTAACCCTAACCCTAAACCCTAACCCTAACCCTAACCCTAACCCTAACCCTAACCCTAACCCTAACCCTAACCCTAACCCTAACCCTAACCCTAACCCTAACCCTAACCCTAACCCTAACCCTAATCCTAACCCTAACCCTAACCCTAACCCTAACCCTAACCCTAACCCTAACCCTAACCCTAACCCTAACCCTAACCCTAACCCTAACCCTAACCCTAACCCTAACCCTAACCCTAACCGTAACCCTAACCCTAACCCTAACCTTAACCTTAATCCTAACCCTAACCCTAAGTAACCCTACCCCTACCCTTACCCCTACCCCTACCCCTACCACTAACCCTAACCCTAACCCTAACCCTAACCCTAACCCTAACCCTGATCTTATCCCTAGCCCTATGCCTATGCCTATGCCTATGCCTATGCCTATGCCTATGCCTATGCCTATGCCTATCCCTATCCCTATCCCTATCCCTATCCCTATCCCTATCCCTATCCTAAACCTTAACCCTAACCCTAAACCAAACAATAAACTTATCCCTAGCCCTAGCCCAGCCCTAACCCCAGGGCTATCCCTAGCCCTATCCCTATCCCTATCCCTAACCCTAACCCTAAGTAACCCTAAACATAACCCTAACCCTAATCTTATCCCTATCCCTATCCCTATCCCTATCCCTATCCCTATCCCTATCCCTATCCCTATCCCTATCCCTATCCCTATCCCTATCCCTATCCCTATCCCTATCCCTATCCCTAACCCTATCCCTATCCCTATCCCTATCCCTATCCCTATCCCTATCCCTATCCCTATCCCTATCCCTATCCCTATCCCTATCCCTAACCCTAACCCTAACCCTAACCCAAACAATAAACATATCCCTAGCCCTAGCCCGGCACTAAGCCTAAGGCTAGCCCTAGCCCTAGCTCTAGCCCAAGCCCAAGCCCTAACCCTAACCCTAACCCTAAGTAACCCTAACCCTAACCGTAACCTTAACCTTAATCCTAACCCTAACCCAGAGTAACCCTACCCCTACCCCTACCCCTACCCCTACCCCTAGCCTATCCCTACCCCTAGCCTTAACCCTAATCTTATCCCTATCCCTATCCCTATCCCTATCCCTATCCCTATCCCTATCCCTATCCCTATCCCTATCCCTATCCCTATACCTATACCTATACCTATACCTATACCTATACCTATCCTAAACCTTATCCCTAACCCTAACCGTAAACCAAACAATAAACATATCCCTAGCCCTAGCCCAGCCCTAACCCCAGGGCTATCCCTATCCCTATCCCTATCCCTATCCCTATCCCTAGCCCGAGCCCTAGCCCTAGCCCTAGCCCTAGCCCTAGCCCTAGCCCTAGCCCTAGCCCTAGCCCTGCCCTAGCCCTAGCCCTAGCCCTAACCCTAACCCTAATCTTATCCCTATCCCTATCCCTATCCCTATCCCTATCCATATCGATATCCATATCCCTATCCCTATCCCTATCCCTATCCCTAACCCTAACCCTAACCCTAACCCTAACCCTAACCCTAACCCAAACAATAAACTTATCCCTAGCCCTAGCCCGGCACTAAGCCTAAGGCTAGCCCTAGCCCTAGCCCTAGCCCAAGCCCTAACCCTAACCCTAAGTAACCCTAACCCTAACCCTAACCTTAACCTTAATCCTAACCCTAACCGTAAGTAACCCTAACCCTACCCCTACCCTACCCCTACCCCTAGCCTTAACCCTAATCTTATCGCTATCCCTATCCCTATCCCTATCCCTATCCCTATCCCTATCCCTATCCCTATCCCTATCCCTATCCCTATCCCTATCCCTATCCCTATCCCTATCCCTATCCCTATCCCTATCCCTATCCCTATCCCTATCCCTATCCCAATCCCTATCCCTATCCCTATCCCTATCCCTATCCCTATCCCTATCCCTATCCCTATCCCTATCCTAAACCTTATCCCAAACCCTAACCCTAAACCAAACAATAAACTTATCCCTAGCCCTAGCCCAGCCCTAACCCCAGGGCTATCCCTATCCCTATCCCTATCCCTACACCTAACCCTAACCCTAAGTAACCCTAAACCTAACCCTAACCCTAATCTTATCCCTAACCCTATCCCTATCCCTATCCCTATCCCTATCCCTATCCCTATCCCTATCCCTATCCCTATCCCTATCCCTATCCCTATCCCTATCCCTATCCCTATCCCTATCCCTATCCCTATCCCTATCCCTATCCCTATCCCTATCCCTATCCCTATCCCTATCCCTATCCCTATCCCTATCCCTATCCCTATCCCTATCCCGATCCCTATCCCTAACCCGAGCCCTAGCCCTAGCCCTAGACCTAGCCCTAGCCCTAGCCCTAGCCCTAGCCCTAGCCCTAACCCTAACCCTAACCCTAACCCTAAGTAACCCGAACCCTAACCCTAACCCTAACCCTAATCTTATCCCTATCCCTACCCCTACCCTACCCCTACCCCTAGCCTTAACCCTAATCTTATCGCTATCCCTATCCCTATCCCTATCCCTATCCCTATCCCTATCCCTATCCCTATCCCTATCCCTATCCCTATCCCTATCCCTATCCCTATCCCTATCCCTATCCCTATCCCTATCCCAATCCCTATCCCTATCCCAATCCCTATCCCTATCCCTATCCCTATCCCTATCCCTATCCCTATCCCTATCCTAAACCTTATCCCAAACCCTAACCATAAACCAAACAATAAACTTATCCCTAGCCCTAGCCCAGCCCTAACCCCAGGGCTATCCCTATCCCTATCCCTATCCCTACACCTAACCCTAACCCTAAGTAACCCTAAACCTAACCCTAACCCTAATCTTATCCCTAACCCTATCCCTATCCCTATCCCTATCCCTATCCCTATCCCTATCCCTATCCCTATCCCTATCCCTATCCCTATCCCTATCCCTATCCCTATCCCTATCCCTATCCCTATCCCTATCCCTATCCCTATCCCTAACCCGAGCCCTAGCCCTAGCCCTAGACCTAGCCCTAGCCCTAGCCCTAGCCCTAGCCCTAGCCCTAACCCTAACCCTAACCCTAACCCTAAGTAACCCGAACCCTAACCCTAACCCTAACCCTAATCTTATCCCTATCCCTATCCC
>JALMGA010000006.1:19280000-19282500 GCA_023333525.1 Aspidoscelis tigris stejnegeri | reverse complement strand
ACCCTTAGTAACCCTACGCCTACGCCTACGCCTACGCCTACGCCTACCCCTACCCCTACCCCTACCCCTACCCCTACCCCTAGCCTTAAACCTAATCTTATCCCTATCCCTATCCCTATCCCTATCCCTATCCCTATCCCTATCCCTATCCCTATCCCTATCCTTATCCCTATCCCTATCCCTATCCCTATCCCTATCCCTATCCCTATCCCGATCCCTATCCCTATCCCTATCCCTATCCCTATGCCTATGCCTATGCCCATGCCTATCCCTATCCCTATCCCTATCCCTATCCCTATCCCTATCCCTATTCCTATCCCTATCCTAAAAATTAACCCTAACCCTAAACCAAACAATAAACTTATCCCTAGCCCTAGCCCAGCCCTAAACCCAGGGCTATACCTAGCCCTATCCCTATCCCTATCCCTAGCCCTAACCCTAACCCTAAAGAACCGTAAACCTAACCCTAACCCTAATCGTATCCCTATCCCTATCCCTATCCCTATCCCTATCTCTATCCCTATCCCTATCCCTATCCCTATCCCTATCCCTATCCCTATCCCTATCCCTATCCCTATCCCTATCCCTATCCCTATCCCTATCCCTATCCCTATCCCTATCCCTATCCCTATCCCTATCCCTATCCCTATCCCTATCCCTATCCCTATCCCTATCCCTTTCCCTATCCCTATCCCTATCCTAAACCTTAACCCTAACCCTAAACCAAACAATAAACTTATCCCTAGCCCTAGCCCAGCCGTAACCCCAGGGCTATCCCTAGCCCTAGCCCTAGCCCTAGCCCTAACCGTAACCCTAAGTAACCCTAAACCTAACCCTAACCCTAATCTTATCCCTATCCCTATCCCTATCCCTATCCATATCCCTATCCCTACCCCTACCCCTATCCCTAACCCTAACCCTAACCCAAACAATAAACTTATCCCTAGCCCTAGCCCGGCACTAAGCCTAAGGCTAGCCCTAGCCCTAGCCCTAGCCCAAGCCCTAACCCTAACCCTTAGTAACCCTAACCGTATCCCTACCCCTAACCTTAACCTTAATCCTAACCCTAACCATAAGTAACCCTACGCCTACGCCTACCCCTACCCCTACCCTACCCCTAGCCTTAACCCTAATCTTATCCCTATCCCTATCCCTATCCCTATCCCTATCCCTATCCCTATCCATATCCATATCCCTATCCCCATCCCTATCCCTATCCCTATCCCTAACACTAACCCCAACCCAAACAATAAACTTATCCCTAGCCCTAGCCCGGCACTAAGCCTAAGGCTAGCCCTAGCCCTAGCCCAAGCCCAAGCCCTAACCCTAACCCTAAGTAACCCTAACCCTATCCCTAACCCTAATCTTAACCTTTTCCTAACCCTATCCCTATCCCTATCCCTATCCCTATCCCTATCCCTATCCCTATCCCTATCCCTATCCCTATCCCTATCCCTATCCCTATCCCTATCCCTATCCCTATCCCTATCCCTATCCCTATCCCTATCCCTATCCATACCCATATCCCTATCCCTATCCTTAACCCTAACCCTAACCCTAACTCAAACAATAAACTTATCCCTAGCCCTAGCCCGGTACTAACCCTAAGGCTAGCCCTAGCCCTAGCCCTAACCTTAGCCCTAGCCCTAGCCCTAGCCCTAGCCCTAGCCCTAGCCCTAGGCCTAGACATAGCCCTAGCCCTAGCCCTAGCCCTAACCCTAGCCCTAAACCTTACCCTAACCCTAACCCTAACCCTAAGCCTAACCATAACCCTAAACTTAACCCTAACCCTAACTCTAAGCGTAAGCCTTGTCCAGCCCTGGCCCTAGCCCTAGCCCTAGCCCTAGCCCTAGCCCTAGCCCTAGCCCTAGCCCTAGCCCTAGCCCTAGCCCTAGCCCTAGCCCTAGCCCTAGCCCTAGCCCTAGCCCTAGCCCTAGCCCTAGCCCTAGCCCTAGCCCTAGCCCTAGCCCTAGACCTAGACCTAGACCTAGACCTAGACCTAGCCCTAGCCCTAGCCCTAGCCCTAACCCTCACCCTCACCCTCACCCTCACCCTCACCCTCACCCTAACCCTAACCCTAACCCTAACCCTAACCCTAACCGTAACCCTAACCCTAACCCTAGCTCCACCCAAGCCCTAGCCATCACCCTAAACCTAACCCTAACCCTTACCTTAAACCCTAACCCTAACCCTAACCCTAACCCTAACTCTAACCCTAACCCTAACCCTAACCCTAACCCTAACCCTAACATTAACCATAACCCGAACCTGAACCCGAACCCGAACCCGAACCCTAAACCTAACACTAAACCTCACCCTAACCCTAGCCCAGCCCTAGCACTAGCTCTAGCCCTAAACCTAGCCCTAGCCCTTGCCCTTGCCCTTGCCCTAACCCTAACCCTAGCCCTAGCGCTATCCCTAACCATTACCCTAACCCTAACCCTAACCCTAACCCTAACCCTAACCCTAACCCTAACCCTAACTTTAACCCTAACCTTAA
>JALMGA010000006.1:19272500-19277500 GCA_023333525.1 Aspidoscelis tigris stejnegeri | reverse complement strand
TAGCCCTAGCCCAGCCCTAAGCCTAGCGCTAGCCCTAACCCTAAGCCTAAGCCTAAGCCTAAGCCTAAGCCTAAGCCTAAGCCTAAGTATAAGCCTAAGCCTAAGCCTAAGCCTAAGCCTAAGCCTAACCCTAACCCTAACCCTAACCGTAACCTTAACCCTAACCCTAACCCTATGCTTATTGTAAAGGCCACCTCACTCTCGGCCCTTTATCTATTTCATATATATATATTTATCTTTATTTGGTAGTGTGGTAGCGTTGTGTTTACTTGTAAATCAAACTCTGTTATTTCCTTCCAAGAGGCGCATCTTCCATATCCTTTTTCCTACTCTTTGGTTTGTTAATAATGTTGCCTCCCTTCTGATGCTGCAGCAGACAGCACCCTGCCCCCACTCTGCCAATATCCAGCAGTGGGTTGGATACAGTTACTGTTTAGAACTCTGGCCCTATTTGGCTCCCTTTATAAACAGAACTCCACGAAGCTTCTTTGAAACAACAAGAACATGTGTTTATTGAATACAGTTAAGTCTCAAGACAGCTTCTTCTTCAGGTTACCCTTTCAGCTTCTGTTGTCAAACAGTTCAGTCCCTAAATTTCACACTCAGTTCAAAGACTCTTAACTTCTTGAGAAAACTCTCAACCAGTACAATATGTATTTGCTTGCCCTTATATTTTCACCAGCAACATCAAACACGTATTAACAGACTCAGGACCTCAATTCCCAGCTTCCCTCAGGACAGCTAAAGGCCCGTTTCTCCCCTTCGTTAACCTCCCAGATTAACGACCCAAGGCAGAGAACCCAGATTATCCCCTCAGGCTCCATTTTATATGGGCCTGGCTGGCTTGCTTCGCCCTGATTGGCTGAGCTCCTCCAGCATTCTATTTCCCCCTCCCCTTGGAGTGCTCAACTAGCCCCTCCCTTAGGCTACTTACCCTTGACAAAAAACGATTTGGCGACACTTTTAAACGTCTAGACTTACCGTGTTCGCCACACTTTGCATTTTAAAACAAAATAACTTAATTTTGGGGTTGAGGGGTCCTAGCGGTCATCACAACCCCTATAATCGCGGGGGAAAAATAAATAAATAAAAATTTATTTTTATTTATTTATTTTTGAACAACTGCAAAAACTTTAATGTATTTTCTCCACTAAATCCCCCTTTGCCCCCCTCAGTTAATCAAAAAGTCACTGTTCAGCATTTTCTGCTGTCATCAGTCAGCTGGTCAGTCCTGCTGCATGTTTGTCTCCAGTTCAGCCTGGTGCTGCTTCTGGACAGTCCTGGATCACCCCTGGCTCCATGTGGGTTGACTCTTCACGCATTTGCTGACTCCGGTCATCTGCTGGTGATCCTTGCTTGGCACACCTTCCTGCAGCTCCAAGCTCACAAAGCTTCTTTCTCACAAGTAGTATTCTGTGCATAAGCTGCTCATTGCTTCTTCGGTTGAAGGTCTCTCCATGCTTCTTGATTCTTTCTGGACGTGCAAACAGCTCATTAGGTTTAGCCATTGCTGCATCCTCACAGCCAAGCACAGCCAGCTTCAGTTCATGGCTAAGTCCTGTGTCATTTAGCTGGTCTTTACTAGATTTGGCCTCTGTCTGTTCCAGAACCAGCTCTAATTTCTTAGCTTGTTCTGTCTGCTTTTCAATGGCAAGTACTTCAATGCTTATTTCTGTTGTTTGTGGAGCCTTTGCTCGCGAATCAGTCTCGATTATTTCAGAACGTTCCAAACCTTTCAAAGAGTTCTGGTCAATGCTCTTTTCCAAGTCTGTCTCAGCTTCCTTGCTTATGTTTCCAGTAGCTAATGGACTTATTAAAAGCTCTGGATACTTGTTGCCATCAGTTTGCATTTCCACTACTTTTCTTTCTGCATCAGCATGGCTTTTGTTTACTTTCTCTGGGAATATCCTTTCTTCTCCCACTGCTATAACTGTGCTTTCCTTGGAATCTTCAGCTTCACTTTTCTCCCCATTGGTTGGCAACTGTTTTTCAACACCTTGAGTGTCGCTCTGTCCAACCTCTACACTGACCTCATCAATAGAGTCTGGTGGACTACTGTCACTACAAAGGTCACCTTCAGGAAGCACCACTTCTGATTTTAAAACCTTGTCACAAAGTTCAAGCTCCTTAGAAGTCATTAAGGCAACTTGCTTATGTCCAGACAATGGATTACTCTGTATCTTGTCTGTAACTACTGGGAGAACTCTGGTTACTGCTCCCCCCAATAGTCCAGTGCTGCTATCCTCGCAAACAGCAGTGCCTTGAGTTAAAAGTCTTTTCTCAGTTGTAACATCTTTCTCAATACTATCTTGGAATATGGATTCTACTTCATCTCCAAGTTCCCAGGTTTGCTCTAAGTCATAAGCTACCTGTTGTTCTTTCAACTCCTTTGGTTTAATACTAACTTTCACTTGTTCTTCTGTAATACCATTAATACTGGACATCTGTCCATTCCTAGCATCAATCTGTTTACTTGTATTACTAATACAGCTTTGTTCATCTCTTGTTTCCACCTGTGCACTCCCTTTTGCAAACTCTGGGGTGTAAGTTGAATCACACACTTCTCCCTCTTGTTCATCATAAACATTTTCTGCAAGAATCTGCCTCTGTACTTCTGCAGTATCACTGTTTAGGTTGAGGGGCACTGTAGCAGAATCATTTTCAATTGTCTGCACTTCTTGTGGCCTGTCCTCACTGCTGAACTTAATGTAACTAGATTCCTTTGGCTGGAATCGAAAGGTACTGCTTTGGCTTTTCTCTCTAGCAAGCAGCTCTTTGCCTCCTTGCTCACTCATGTCTGTTCGGTATTTAATGGCAGAGAGTGTTTCCATAGCAACCAAATTAGAACATTGAGCAGTTCTCCAACTGCCCCACTTTGGCAATGCCTTATCATGGCCTGACTCAGCATAACAGTTATTCTTTTTGACCGTTGGAACTTTTCCTGAGGTAACTGGTTCCGCATCATCTTCAACAGCGCACAACGTGACTTCGCCCAGATTAAACCTCCTTTTAACCCTTTCCTTAAATTTTGTATAAGATCTCGCATCTTCCTCAGGTAATCTTGCATACTGCACCATAAGTTCACCACTAATTAAAGGAATGATCCACCTTATCCATTGGTTCATAGGTATTTTATATTCTACGCACTTCCACTCAAAAGATCGTAGAAACCACGCAACATCGTCTCCTTCGCGATACCTAGGAAACTCATCTAAATCAATATCATCATCAATCTGCTTTGAGACCACTGGCACTGACTGTTTTTGTTTCATTTGTAACCTAGCCATTGCCAATTCATGCTCTCTCTGTTCACGGGCCATCTGCATTTCCATCTCTCTCATCTCTTTTTCATGAGCAAGTCTAATCCTTAATATTTCTGGATTTTCTTGAGCGGCTATCACGGGGTGTTCAACTTCTTCCCCATCTCCTAAGCCAGGGTTTACCCTTCTAGCCCTGGTCTCCATTTTGTTTTAATGTATTCACTTGTTTACTTTAAATTCTATAGCAGATTTGCTACTTTACCCTCTTTGTTTACCTCACAAATCTGCCTTTTCCTTTGTGTATTGCGTTGTACACAAGTTATCAGCTTAGATTAGGTGTTTCTACATCTACCTTTAAACTGTTACCTCAAAACACCTATCGTGGCTGCTTTTTTAACAATATAATCAAGTATGGCTTCTACCAGCAATGTCCAGTGGTGTTGCTACCAATTACCCAAAGTCGTATACCTCGCAACGACCACCTGCTGTTTTCAAATCAATATCCCTACCTTACCCTAGGTGTTTTACCTCAGGATATTGACTTTAAGTGACTTTAAAAGTCAAAATTCAACAACTTTTACTTCAGAAATTTCTGCCTAAACACTGGATTACTCGGATCCCAGCGCTTGCCACCAAAATGTAAAGGCCATCTCACTCTCGGCCCTTTATCTATTTCATATATATATATTTATCTTTATTTGGTAGTGTGGTAGCGTTGTGTTTACTTGTAAATCAAACTCTGTTATTTCCTTCCAAGAGGCGCATCTTCCATATCCTTTTTCCTACTCTTTGGTTTGTTAATAATGTTGCCTCCCTTCTGATGCTGCAGCAGACAGCACCCTGCCCCCACTCTGCCAATATCCAGCAGTGGGTTGGATACAGTTACTGTTTAGAACTCTGGCCCTATTTGGCTCCCTTTATAAACAGAACTCCACGAAGCTTCTTTGAAACAACAAGAACATGTGTTTATTGAATACAGTTAAGTCTCAAGACAGCTTCTTCTTCAGGTTACCCTTTCAGCTTCTGTTGTCAAACAGTTCAGTCCCTAAATTTCACACTCAGTTCAAAGACTCTTAACTTCTTGAGAAAACTCTCAACCAGTACAATATGTATTTGCTTGCCCTTATATTTTCACCAGCAACATCAAACACGTATTAACAGACTCAGGACCTCAATTCCCAGCTTCCCTCAGGACAGCTAAAGGCCCGTTTCTCCCCTTCGTTAACCTCCCAGATTAACGACCCAAGGCAGAGAACCCAGATTATCCCCTCAGGCTCCATTTTATATGGGCCTGGCTGGCTTGCTTCGCCCTGATTGGCTGAGCTCCTCCAGCATTCTATTTCCCCCTCCCCTTGGAGTGCTCAACTAGCCCCTCCCTTAGGCTACTTACCCTTGACAAAAAATGATTTGGCGACACTTTTAAACGTCTAGACTTACCGTGTTCGCCACACTTTGCATTTTAAAACAAAATAACTTAATTTTGGGGTTGAGGGGTCCTAGCGGTCATCACACTTATCCCTACCCCTACCCCTACCCCTAGCCCTTACTTTAACCCTAAACCTAATCCGAACCCTAACCCTAACCCTAACCCTAACCCTAACCCTAGCCTAGACCTACCCTAGCCCTAGCGCTATCCCTAACCATTACCCTAACCCAACCCTAACCCTAACCCTAACCCTAACCCCTCCAGTAACCCTAACCCTAACCAACCCTAGCACTAGCCCTAGCAGTAGCGCTAGC
>JALMGA010000006.1:19262500-19265000 GCA_023333525.1 Aspidoscelis tigris stejnegeri | reverse complement strand
GCCCGAGACCTAGCCCTAACCCTAACCCTAAGTAACCCTATCCCTATGCCTATCCCTATCCCTATCCCTATCTCTATCCCTATCCCTATCCCTATCCCTATCCCTATCCCTATCCCTATCCCTATCCCTATCCCTATCCTTATCCCTATCCCTATCCCTATTCCTATCCCTTTCCCTATCCCTATCCCTATCCCTATCCTTATCCTTATCCCGATCCCTATCCCTATCCCTATCCCTATCCCTAACCCTAACCCTAACCCGAACAATAAACTTTTCCCTACCTCTAGCCCAGCACTAACCCTAAGGTTAGCCCTAGCCCTAGCCCTAGCCCTAGCCCTAACCCTAGCCCTAAACCTTACCCTAACCCTAACCCTAACCCTAACCCTAAACTTAACCCTAACCCTAACCCTAACCTTAACCCTTACCCTTGTCCAGCCCTGGCCCAAGCCCTAGCCCTAGCCCTAGCCCTAGCCCTAGCCCTAGCACTAGCACTAGCCCTAGCCCTAGCCCTAGCCCTAGCCCTAGCCCTAACCCTAACCCTAACCCTAACCCTAAACATAACCCTAACCCTAACCCTAACCCTAACCCTAACCCTAACCCTCTCCCTCACCCTCACCCTAAACTCTAACCCTAACCCTAACCCTAATTTTAACCCTACCCCTAAACATACCCCTAACCCTACCCCTAACCATAACCCTAGCCCAGCCCAAGCCTTAGCCCTAACCCTAACCCTAACCATAAACCCTAACCCTAACCCTAAACTTAAACCTAAACCTAAACCTAAACCTAAACCTAAACCTAAACCTAAACCTAAACCTAAACCTAAACCTAAACCTAACCCAAACCATAACCCTAGCCCATCCCTGGCCCTAGCACTAGTCTTAGCCCTAGCCCTAGCCCTAAGCCTAAGCCTAACCCTAACCATAACCCTATGCCTAACCCTAACCCTAACCCTAACCATACCCTTACCCTATCCCTAACCCTATCCCTATCCCTAAACCTATCCCTAAGCCTAACCCTAACCCTAACCCCTAACCATAACCCTAAACCTATGCTCATGCCTAGCTCTTGCCCTTACCCTAGCCCAAGCTCTAGCTCTAGCTCTAACCCTAACCCTAACCCTAACACTAACCCTAACCCTAAACCTAATGCTAACCGAAATCCTAACCCTAACCCTAATCAAAACCCTAACCCTAACCCTAACCCTAACCCTAATCCTAACCCTAACCCTAACCCTAACCCTAACCCTAACCCTAACCCTAACCCTAACCCTAACCCTAACCCTAACCCTAACCCTAAGCCTGAGCCTAAGACTAAGACTAAGACTAAGACTAAGACTAACCCTAACCCTAACCCTAACCCTAAACCTAACGGTAACCCTAACCCTAACATATCCCTAGCCCTTGCCCTTGCCCTAGCCCTAGCCCTAGCCCTAGCCCTAACCCTAACCCTAACCCTAACCCTAACCCTAACCCTAACCCTAACCCTAACCCTAACCCTAACAATAACCCTAACCCTAAACCTAAACCTAATGCTAACCGTAATCCTAACCCTAACCCTAATCAAAACCCTAACCCTAACCCTAACCCTAACCCTAACCCTAATCCTAACCCTAACCCTAACCCTAACCCTAACCCTAACCCTAACCCTAACCCTAACCCTAACCCTAATCCTAACCCTAAGACTAACACTAACACTAACACTAACCCTAACCCTAAACCTAAACCTAACCCTAACCCTAACCCTAACATATCCCTAGCCCTTGCTCTTGCCCTAGCCCTAACCTAACCCTAACCCTAACCCTAACCCTAACCCTAAGTAACCCTAACCCTAACCCTACACCTAACCCAACCCCTAACCCTAATCTTATCCCTATCCCTATCCCTATCCCTATCCCTATCCCTATCCCTATCCCTATCCCTATCCCTATCCCTATCCCTATCCCTATCCCTATCCCTATCCCTATCCCTATCCCTATCCCTATCCCTATCCCTATCCTAAACCTTAACCCTAACCCTAACCCAAACAATAAACTTATACCTAGCCCTAACCCAGCCCTAACCCCAGGGCTATCCCTAGCCCTAGCCCGAGACCTAGCCCTAACCCTAACCCTAAGTAACCCTATCCCTATGCCTATGCCTATGCCTATCCCTATCTCTATCCCTATCCCTATCCCTATCCCTATCCTTATCCCTATCCCTATCCCTATTCCTATCCCTTTCCCTATCCCTATCCCTATCCTTATCCCTATCCCTATCCCTATCCCTAACCCTAACCCTAACCCTAACCCGAACAATAAACTTTTCCCTACCTCTAGCCCAGCACTAACCCTAAGGTTAGCCCTAGCCCTAGCCCTAGCCCTAGCCCTAGCCCTAACCCTAGCCCTAAACCTTACCCTAACCCTAACCCTAACCCTAACCCTAAACTTAACCCTAAACCTAACCCTAACCTTAACCCTTACCCTTGTCCAGCCCTGGCCCAAGCCCTAGCCCTAGCCCTA
>JALMGA010000006.1:19240000-19255000 GCA_023333525.1 Aspidoscelis tigris stejnegeri | reverse complement strand
CCCTAAACTTAACCCTAACCCTAACCCTAACCCTTGTCCAGCCCTGGCCCGAGCCCGAGCCCTAGCCCTAAACCTAGCCCTAAACTTTACCCTAACCCTAACCCTAACCGTAACCCTAACCCTAACCCTAACCCTAAACCTAACCCTAACCCTAACCCTAACCCTAACCCTCACCCTAAACCCTAACCCTAACCCTATCCCTAATCCTAACCCGAACCCTACCCCTACCCCTAACCCTAACCATAATCCTAGCCCAGCCCAAGCCTTAGCCCTAACCCTAACCCTAACCATAAACCCTAACCCTAACGCTAAACTTAAACCTAAACCTAAACCTAAACCTAAACCGAAACCTGAACCGAAACCGAAACCGAAACCGAAACCGAAACCGAAACCGAAACCGAAACCGAAACCGAAACCGAAACCGAAACCGAAACCGAAACCGAAACCGAAACCGAAACCGAAACCTAACCCTAAACCTAACCCTAAACCTATCCCTATCCCTATCCCTGTCCCTATCCCTATCCCTATCCTAAACCTTAACCCTAACCCTTACCCAAACAATAAAGGTATCCCTAGCCCTAGCCCAGACCTAACCCCAGGGCTATCCCTAGCCCTAGCCCGAAACCTAGCCCTAACCCTAACCCTAAGTAACCCTAACCCTAATCCTAACCCAATCCCTATCCCTATCCCTATCCCTATCCCTATCCCTATCCCTATCCCTATCCCTATCCCTATCCCAATCCCTATCCCTATCCCTATCCCTATCCCTACCCCTATCAATATCCCTATCCCTATCCCTATCCCTATCCCTATCCCTATCCCTATCCCTATCCCTATCCCTATCCCTATCCCTATCCCTATCCCTATCCCTATCCCTATCCCTATCCCTATCCCTATCCCTATCCCTATCCTAAACCTTAACCCTAACCCTAACCCAAACAATAAACTTATACCTAGCCCTAACCCAGCCCTAACCCCAGGGCAATCCCTAGCCCTAGCCCGAGACCTAGCCCTAACCCTAACCCTAAGTAACCCTATCCCTATGCCTATGCCTATGCCTATCCCTATCTCTATCCCTATCCCTATCCCTATCCCTATCCCTATCCCTATCCCTATCCCTATCCCTATCCCTATCCCTATCCTTATCCCTATCCCTATCCCTATTCCTATCCCTTTCCCTATCCCTATCCCTATCCTTATCCCTATCCCTATCCCTATCCCTAACCCTAACCCTAACCCTAACCCGAACAATAAACTTTTCCCTACCTCTAGCCCAGCACTAACCCTAAGGTTAGCCCTAGCCCTAGCCCTAGCCCTAGCCCTAACCCTAGCCCTAAACCTTATCCCTAACCCTTACCCTAAACCAAACAATAAACTTATCCCTAGCCCTAGCCCAGCCCTAACCCCAGGGCTATCCCTCGCCCTCGCCCTCGCCCTAACCCTAACCCTAACCCTAAGTAACCCTAACCCTAACCCTAACCCTAATCTTATCCCTATCCCTATCCCTATCCCTATCCCTATCCCTATCCCTATCCCTATCCCTATCCTTATCCCTATCCCTATCCCTACCCCTATCCCTATCCCTATGCCTATGCCTATGCCTATCCCTTTCCCTATCCCTATCCCTATCCCTATCCCTATCCCTATCCCTATCCCTATCCCTATCCCTATCCCTATCCCTATCCCTATCCCTATCCCTATCCTAAACCTTAACACTAACCCTAAACCAAACAATAAACTTATCCCTAGCCCTAGCCAAGCCCTAACCCCAGGGCTATCCCTATCCCTAGCCCTAGCCCTAACCCTAACCCTAAAGAACCCTAAACCTAACCCTAACCCTAATCTTATCCCTATCCCTATCCCTATCCCTATCCCTATCCCTATCCCTATCCCTATCCCTATCCCTATCCCTATCCCTATCCCTATCCCTATCCCTATCCCTTTCCCTATCCCTATCCCTAAACCTATCCCTATCCCTATCCCTATCCCTATCCCTATCCCTATCCCTATCCCTATCCCTATCCCTATCCCTATCCCTATCCCTATCCCTATCCCTATCCTAAACCTTATCCCTAACCCTAACCCTAAACCAAACAATAAACTTATTCCTAGCCCTAGCCCAGCCCTAACCCCAGGGCTATCGCTTTCCCTAGCCCTAGCCCTAGCCCTAACCCTAACCCTAAGTAACCCTAAACCTAACCCTAACCCTAATCTTATCCCTATCCCTATCCCTATCCCTATCCCTATCCCTATCCCTATCCGTATCCCTATCCGTATCCCTATCCCTATCCCTATCCCTATCCCTATCCCTATCCCTATCCCTATCCCTATCCCTATCCCTATCCCTATCCCTATCCCTATCCCTATCCCTATCCCTATCCCTATCCCTATCCCTATTCTTATCCCTATCCCTATCCCTATCCCTATCCCTATCCCTATCCCTATCCTAAACCTTATCCCTAACCCTTACCCTAAACCAAACAATAAACTTATCCCTAGCCCTAGCCCAGCCCTAACCCCAGGGCTATCCCTCGCCCTCGCCCTCGCCCTAACCCTAACCCTAACCCTAAGTAACCCTAACCCTAACCCTAACCCTAACCCTATCCCTATCCCTATCCCTATCTTTATCCCTATCCCTATCCCTATCCCTATCCCTATCCCTATCCCTATCCCTATCCCTATCCCTATCCCTATCCCTATCCCTATCCCTATCCCTATCCCTATCCCTATCCTAAACCTTATCCCTAACGCTAACCCTAAATCACACAATAAACTTATCCCTAGCCCTAGCCCAGCCCTAACCCCAGGGCTATCCCTAGCCCTATCCCTAGCCCTAACCCAAACCCTAAGTAACCCTAAACCTAACCCTAACCCTAATCTTATCCCTATCCCTATCCCTATCCCTATCCCTATCCCTATCCCTATCCCTATCCCTATCCCTATCCCTATCCCTATCCCTATCCCTAACCCTAACACTAACCCTATCCCTAACCCTAACCCTAACCCTAACCCTAACCCAAACAATAAACTAACCCTATCCCTATCCCTAACCCGAACCCGAACCCGAACAATAAACGTTTCCCTAGCTCTAGCCCAGCACTAACCCTAAGGTTTGCCCTAGCCCTAGCCCTAGCCCTAGCCCTAGCCCTAGCCCTTGCCCTAACCTAGCCCTAAACCTTACCCTAACCCTAACCCTAACCCTAACCCTAACCCTAACCCTAACCCTAACCCTAACCCTAACCCTAACCCTAACCCTAACCCTAACCCTAAACTTAACCCTAACCCTAACCCTAACCCTAACCCTAAACCTAAACCTTGTCCAGCCCTGGCCCAAGCCCTAGCCCTAGCCCTAGCCCTAGCCCTAGCCCTAGCCCTAGCCCTAGCCCTAGCCCTAGCCCATGCCCTTGCCCTAGCCCTAGCCCTAGTCCTAGCCCTAGCCCTAGCCCTAGCCCTAACCCTAACCCTAACTCTAACCCTAACCCTAACCCTAACCCTAAGTAATCCTAACCCTAACCCTAACCTTACCCCTACCCCTACCCCTAACCCTAATCTTATCCCTATCCCTATCCCTATCCCTATCCCTATCCCTATCCCTATCCCTATCCCTATCCCTATCCCTATCCCTATCCCTATCCCTATCCCTATCCCTATCCCTATCCCTATCCCTATCCCTATCCCTATCCCTTTCCCTATCCCTATCCCTATCCCTATCCCTATCCCTATCCCTATCCTAAACCTTAACACTAACCCTAACCCAAACAATAAACTTATCCCTAGCCCTAACCCAGCCCTAACCCCAGGGCTATCCCTATCCCTAGCCCGAGACCTAGCCCTAACCCTAACCCTAAGTAACCCTATCCCTATGCGTATCCCTATCCCTATCCCTATCTCTATCCCTATCCCTATCCCTATCCCTATCCCTATCCCTATCCCTATCCCTATCCCTATCCTTATCCCTATCCCTATCCCTATTCCTATCCCTTTCCCTATCCCTATCCCTATCCCTATCCCTATCCCTATCCCTATCCCTATCCTTATCCTTATCCCGATCCCTATCCCTATCCCTATCCCTATCCCTAACCCTAACCCTAACCCGAACAATAAACTTTTCCCTACCTCTAGCCCAGCACTAACCCTAAGGTTAGCCCTAGCCCTAGCCCTAGCCCTAGCCCTAACCCTAGCCCTAAACCTTACCCTAACCCTAACCCTAACCCTAACCCTAAACTTAACCCTAACCCTAACCCTAACCTTAACCCTTACCCTTGTCCAGCCCTGGCCCAAGCCCTAGCCCTAGCCCTAGCCCTAGCCCTAGCCCTAGCCCTAGCCCTAGCCCTAGCCCTAGCCCTAGCCCTAGCCCTAACCCTAACCCTAACCCTAACCCTAAACATAACCCTAACCCTAAACATAACCCTTACCCTAAACCTAACCCTCTCCCTCACCCTCACCCTAAACTCTAACCCTAACCCTAACCCTAATTTTAACCCTACCCCTAAACATACCCCTAACCCTACCCTTAACCATAACCCTAGCCCAGCCCAAGCCTTAGCCCTAACCCTAACCCTAACCATAAACCCTAACCCTAACCCTAAACTTAAACCTAAACCTAAACCTAAACCTAAACCTAAACCTTAACCTAAACCTAAACCTAAGCCAAACCATAACCCTAGCCCATCCCTGGCCCTAGCACTAGTCTTAGCCCTAGCCCTAGCCCTAAGCCTAAGCCTAACCCTAACCATAACCCTATGCCTAACCCTAACCCTAACCCTAACCATACCCTTACCCTATCCCTAACCCTATCCCTATCCCTAAACCTATCCCTAACCCTAACCCTAACCCTAACCCCTAACCATAACCCTAAACCTATGCTCATGCCTAGCCCTTGCCCTTACCCTAGCCCAAGCTCTAGCTCTAGCTCTAACCCTAACCCTAACCCTAACACTAACCCTAACCCTAAACCTAATGCTAACCGTAATCCTAACCCTAACCCTAATCAAAACCCTAACCCTAACCCTAACCCTAACCCTAACCCTAATCCTAACCCTAACCCTAACCCTAACCCTAACCCTAACCCTAACCCTAACCCTAACCCTAACCCTAACCCTAACCCTAACCCTAAGCCTGAGCCTAAGACTAAGACTAAGACTAAGACTAACCCTAACCCTAACCCTAACCCTAAACCTAACGGTAACCCTAACCCTAACATATCCCTAGCCCTTGCCCTTGCCCTAGCCCTAGCCCTAGCCCTAGCCCTAACCCTAACCCTAACCCTAACCCTAACCCTAACCCTAACCCTAACCCTAACCCTAACCCTAACCCTAACAATAACCCTAACCCTAAACCTAAACCTAATGCTAACCGTAATCCTATCCCTAACCCTAATCAAAACCCTAACCCTAACCCTAACCCTAACCCTAACCCTAATCCTAACCCTAACCCTAACCCTAACCCTAACCCTAACCCTAACCCTAATCCTAACCCTAAGACTAACACTAACACTAACCCTAACCCTAAACCTAAACCTAACCCTAACCCTAACCCTAACATATCCCTAGCCCTTGCTCTTGCCCTAGCCCTAACCTAACCCTAACCCTAACCCTAACCCTAACCCTAAGTAACCCTAACCCTAACTCTACACCTAACCCAACCCCTAACCCTAATCTTATCCCTATCCCTATCCCTATCCCTATCCCTATCCCTATCCCTATCCCTATCCCTATCCCTATCCCTATCCCTATCCCTATCCCTATCCCTATCCCTATCCCTATCCCTATCCTAAACCTTAACCCTAACCCTAACCCAAACAATAAACTTATACCTAGCCCTAACCCAGCCCTAACCCCAGGGCTATCCCTAGCCCTAGCCCGAGACCTAGCCCTAACCCTAACCCTAAGTAACCCTATGCCTATGCCTATGCCTATGCCTATCCCTATCTCTATCCCTATCCCTATCCCTATCCCTATCCCTATCCCTATCCTTATCCCTATCCCTATCCCTATTCCTATCCCTTTCCCTATCCCTATCCCTATCCTTATCCCTATCCCTATCCCTATCCCTAACCCTAACCCTAACCCGAACAATAAACTTTTCCCTACCTCTAGCCCAGCACTAACCCTAAGGTTAGCCCTAGCCCTAGCCCTAGCCCTAGCCCTAACCCTAGCCCTAAACCTTACCCTAACCCTAACCCTAACCCTAACCCTAAACTTAACCCTAAACCTAACCCTAACCTTAACCCTTACCCTTGTCCAGCCCTGGCCCAAGCCCTAGCCCTAGCCCTAGCCCTAGCCCTAGCCCTAGCCCTAACCCTAACCCTAACCCTAAATATAACGCTAACCCTAACCCTAACCCTAACCCTCACCCTCACCCTCACCCTAAACTCTAACCCTAACCCTATCCCTAATTTTAACCCTACCCCTAAACATACCCCTAACCCTACCCCTAACCATAACCCTAGCCCAGCCCAAGCCTTAGCCCTAACCCTAACCCTAACCATAAACCCTAACCCTAACGCTAAACTTAAACCTAAACCTAAACCTAAACCTAAACCTAAACCTAAACCTAAACCTAAACCTAAACCTAAACCTAAACCTAAACCTAAACCTAAACCTAAACCTAAACCTAAACCTAAACCTAAACCTAAACCTAAACCTAAACCTAAACCTAAACCTAAACCTAAACCTAAACCTAACCCAAACCATAACCCTAGCCCATCCCTGGCCCTAGCACTAGTCTTAGCCCTAGCCCTAGCCCTAAGCCTAAGCCTAACCCTAACCATAACCCTATGCCTAACCCTAACCCTAACCCTAACCATACCCTTACCCTATCCCTAACCCTATCCCTATCCCTAAACCTATCCCTAACCCTAACCCTAACCCTAACCCCTAACCATAACCCTAAACCTATGCTCATGCCTAGCCCTTGCCCTTACCCTAGCCCAAGCTCTAGCTCTAGCTCTAACCCTAACCCTAACCCTAACACTAACCCTAACCCTAAACCTAATGCTAACCGTAATCCTAACCCTAACCCTAATCAAAACCCTAACCCTAACCCTAACCCTAACCCTAATCCTAACCCTAACCCTAACCCTAACCCTAACCCTAACCCTAACCCTAACCCTAACCCTAACCCTAACCCTAACCCTAACCCTAACCCTAACCCTAACCCTAACCCTAAGCCTGAGCCTAAGACTAAGACTAAGACTAAGACTAACCCTAACCCTAACCCTAACCCTAAACCTAACGGTAACCCTAACCCTAACATATCCCTAGCCCTTGCCCTTGCCCTAGCCCTAGCCCTAGCCCTAGCCCTAACCCTAACCCTAACCCTAACCCTAACCCTAACCCTAACCCTAACCCTAACCCTAACCCTAACCCTAACAATAACCCTAACCCTAAACCTAAACCTAATGCTAACCGTAATCCTATCCCTAACCCTAATCAAAACCCTAACCCTAACCCTAACCCTAACCCTAACCCTAATCCTAACCCTAACCCTAACCCTAACCCTAACCCTAACCCTAACCCTAATCCTAACCCTAAGACTAACACTAACACTAACCCTAACCCTAAACCTAAACCTAACCCTAACCCTAACCCTAACATATCCCTAGCCCTTGCTCTTGCCCTAGCCCTAACCTAACCCTAACCCTAACCCTAACCCTAACCCTAAGTAACCCTAACCCTAACCCTACACCTAACCCAACCCCTAACCCTAATCTTATCCCTATCCCTATCCCTATCCCTATCCCTATCCCTATCCCTATCCCTATCCCTATCCCTATCCCTATCCCTATCCCTATCCCTATCCCTATCCCTATCCCTATCCCTATCCTAAACCTTAACCCTAACCCTAACCCAAACAATAAACTTATACCTAGCCCTAACCCAGCCCTAACCCCAGGGCTATCCCTAGCCCTAGCCCGAGACCTAGCCCTAACCCTAACCCTAAGTAACCCTATGCCTATGCCTATGCCTATGCCTATCCCTATCTCTATCCCTATCCCTATCCCTATCCCTATCCCTATCCCTATCCTTATCCCTATCCCTATCCCTATTCCTATCCCTTTCCCTATCCCTATCCCTATCCTTATCCCTATCCCTATCCCTATCCCTAACCCTAACCCTAACCCGAACAATAAACTTTTCCCTACCTCTAGCCCAGCACTAACCCTAAGGTTAGCCCTAGCCCTAGCCCTAGCCCTAGCCCTAACCCTAGCCCTAAACCTTACCCTAACCCTAACCCTAACCCTAACCCTAAACTTAACCCTAAACCTAACCCTAACCTTAACCCTTACCCTTGTCCAGCCCTGGCCCAAGCCCTAGCCCTAGCCCTAGCCCTAGCCCTAGCCCTAGCCCTAACCCTAACCCTAACCCTAAATATAACGCTAACCCTAACCCTAACCCTAACCCTCACCCTCACCCTCACCCTAAACTCTAACCCTAACCCTATCCCTAATTTTAACCCTACCCCTAAACATACCCCTAACCCTACCCCTAACCATAACCCTAGCCCAGCCCAAGCCTTAGCCCTAACCCTAACCCTAACCATAAACCCTAACCCTAACGCTAAACTTAAACCTAAACCTAAACCTAAACCTAAACCTAAACCTAAACCTAAACCTAAACCTAAACCTAAACCTAAACCTAAACCTAAACCTAAACCTAAACCTAAACCTAAACCTAAACCTAAACCTAAACCTAAACCTAAACCTAAACCTAAACCTAAACCTAAACCTAAACCTAAACCTAAACCTAAACCTAACCCAAACCATAACCCTAGCCCATCCCTGGCCCTAGCACTAGTCTTAGCCCTAGCCCTAGCCCTAAGCCTAAGCCTAACCCTAACCATAACCCTATGCCTAACCCTAACCCTAACCCTAACCATACCCTTACCCTATCCCTAACCCTATCCCTATCCCTAAACCTATCCCTATCCCTAACCCTAACCCTAACCCTAACCCCTAACCATAACCCTAAACCTATGCTCATGCCTAGCCCTAGCCCTAGCCCTAGCCCTTGCCCTAGCCCAAGCTCTAGCTGTAGCTCTAACCCTAACCCTAACCCTAACCCTAACCCTAACCCTAAACCTAATGCTAACCGTAATCCTAACCCTAACCCTAATCAAAACCCTAACCCTAACCCTAACCCTAACCCTAACCCTAACCCTAACCCTAACCCTAACCCTAACCCTAACCCTAACCCTAATCCTAACCCTAACCCTAACCCTAACCCTAACCCTAACCCTAACCCTAACCCTAACCCTAACCCTAACCCTAACCCTAAGCCTGAGCCTAAGACTAAGACTAAGACTAAGACTAACCCTAACCCTAACCCTAAACCTAAACCTAACGGTAACCCTAACCCTAACATATCCCTAGCCCTTGCCCTTGCCCTAGCCCTAGCCCTAGCCGTAGCCCTAACCCTAACCCTAACCCTAACCCTAACCCTAACCCTAACAATAACCCTAACCCTAAACCTAAACCTAATGCTAACCGTAATCCTAACCCTAACCCTAATCAAAACCCTAACCCTAACCCTAACCCTAACCCTAACCCAAACCCTAACCCTAATCCTAACCCTAACCCTAACCCTAACCCTAACCCTAACCCTAACCCTAACCCTAATCCTAACCCTAAGTCTAAGACTAACACTAACACTAACACTAACCCTAACCCTAAACCTAACCCTAACGCTAACCCTAACATATCCCTAGCCCTTGCTCTTGCCCTAGCCCTAACCCTAACCCTAACCCTAACCCTAACCCTAACCCTAACCCTAACCCTAACCCTAAGTAACCCTAACCCTAACCCTACACCTAACCCAACCCCTAACCCTAATCTTATCCCTATCCCTATCCCTATCCCTATCCCTATCCCTATCCCTATCCCTATCCCTATCCCTATCCCTATCCCTATCCCTATCCCTATCCCTATCCCTATCCCTATCCCTATCCCTATCCCTATCCCTATCCCTATCCCTATCCTTATCCCTTTCTCTATCCCTATCCCTATCCCTATCCTTATCCCTATCCCTATCTCTATCCCTAACCCTAACCCTAACCCTAACCCTAACCCAAACAATAAACTTTTCCCTAGGCCTAGCCCAGCCCTAACCCCAGGGCTATCCCTAGCCCTAGCCCGAAACCCATTCCTAACCCTAACCCTAAGTAACCCTAACCCTAACCCTATCCCTAATCCTAACCCTATCCCTACCCTATCCCTATCCCTATCCCTATCCCTATCCCTATCCCTATCCCTATCCCTATCCCTATCCCTATCCCTATCCCTATCCCTATCCCTATCCCTACCCCTATCCCTATCCCTATCCCTATCCCTATGCCTATCCCTATCCCTACACCTATCAATATCCCTATCCCTATCCCTATCCCTATCCCTATCCCTATCCCTATCCCTATCCCTATCCCTATCCCTTTCCCTATCCCTATCCCTATCCCTATCCTTATCCCTATCCCTATCTCTATCCCTAACCCTAACCCTAACCCTAACCCAAACAATAAACTTTTCCCTAGGCCTAGCCCAGCCCTAACCCCAGGGCTATCCCTAGCCCTAGCCCGAAACCCATTCCTAACCCTAACCCTAAGTAACCCTAACCCTAACCCTATCCCTAATCCTAACCCTATCCCTATCCCTACCCTATCCCTATCCCTATCCCTATCCCTATCCCTATCCCTATCCCTATCCCTATGCCTATCCCTACCCCTATCAATATCCCTATCCCTATCCCTATCCCTATTCCTATCCCTATCCCTATCCCTATCCTTATCCCTTTCCCTATCCCTATCCCTATCCCTATCCCTATCCCTATCCTTATCCCTATTCCTATCTCTATCCCTAACCCTAACCCTAACCCTAACCCAAACAATAAACTTTTCCCTAGGCCTAGCCCAGCACTAACCCTAAGGATAGCCCTAGCCCTAGCCCTAGCCCTAGCCCTAGCCCTAGCCCTAGCCCTAGCCCTAGCCCTAGCCCTAGCCCTAGCCCTAGCCCTAACCCTAGCCCTAGCCCTAGCCCTAGCCCTAGCCCTAGCCCTAGCCCTAACCCTAGCCCTAAACCTTACCCTAACCCTAACCCTAACCCTAACCCTAACCCTAACCCTAACCCTAACCCTAACCCTAACCCAAACCCTAACCCTAACCGTAACCCTAACCCTAACCCTAAACCTAAACTTAACCCTAACCCTAACCCTAACCCTTGTCCAGCCCTGGCCCGAGCCCGACCCCTAGCCCTAAACCTAGCCCTAAACCTTACCCTAACCCTAACCCTAACCCTAACGCTAACCCTAACCCTAACCCTAAACCTAACCCTAACCCTAACCCTAACCCTAACCCTAACCCTCACCCTAAACCCTAACCCTAACCCTATCCCTAATCCTAACCCGAACCCTACCCCTACCCCTACCCCTAACCATAATCCTACCCCAGCCCAAGCCTTAGCCCTAACCCTAACCCTAACCATAAACCCTAACCCTAACGCTAAACTTAAACCTAAACCTAAACCTAAACCTAAACCTAAACCTAAACCGAAACCTAACCCTAAACCTAACCCTAAACCTATCCCTATCCCTATCCCTATCCCTATCCCTATCCCTATCCTAAACCTTAACCCTAACCCTTACCCAAACAATAAAGGTATCCCTAGCCCTAGCCCAGACCTAACCCCAGGGCTATCCCTAGCCCTAGCCCGAAACCTAGCCCTAACCCTAACCCTAAGTAACCCTAACCCTAATCCTAACCCAATCCCTATCCCTATCCCTATCCCTATCCCTATCCCTATCCCTATCCCAATCCCTATCCCTATCCCTATCCCTATCCCTACCCCTATCAATATCCCTATCCCTATCCCTATCCCTATCCCTATCCCTATCCCTATCCCTATCCCTATCCCTATCCCTATCCCTATCCCTATCCCTATCCCTATCCCTATCCCTATCCCTATCCCTATCCTAAACCTTAACCCTAACCCTAACCCAAACAATAAACTTATACCTAGCCCTAACCCAGCCCTAACCCCAGGGCTATCCCTAGCCCTAGCCCGAGACCTAGCCCTAACCCTAACCCTAAGTAACCCTATCCCTATGCCTATGCCTATGCCTATGCCTATCCCTATCTCTATCCCTATCCCTATCCCTATCCCTATCCCTATCCCTATCCCTATCCCTATCCTTATCCCTATCCCTATCCCTATTCCTATCCCTTTCCCTATCCCTATCCCTATCCCTATCCTTATCCCTATCCCTATCCCTATCCCTATCCCTAACCCTAACCCTAACCCTAACCCGAACAATAAACTTTTCCCTACCTCTAGCCCAGCACTAACCCTAAGGTTAGCCCTAGCCCTAGCCCTAGCCCTAGCCCTAACCCTAACCCTAGCCCTAAACCTTACCCTAACCCTAACCCTAACCCTAACCCTAAACTTAACCCTAAACCTAACCCTAACCTTAACCCTTACCCTTGTCCAGCACTGGCCCAAGCCCTAGCCCTAGCCCTAGCCCTAGCCCTAGCCCTAGCCCTAGCCCTAACCCTAACCCTAACCCTAAACATAACCCTAACCCTAACCCTAACCCTAACCCTAACCCTCACCCTAAACTCTAACCCTAACCCTATCCCTAATTTTAACCCTACCCCTAAACATACCCCTAACCCTACCCCTAACCATAACCCTAGCCCAGCCCAAGCCTTAGCCCTAACCCTAACCCTAACCATAAACCCTAACCCTAACGCTAAACCTAAACCTAAACCTAAACCTAAACCTAAACCTAAACCTAAACCTAAACCTAAACCTAAACCTAAACCTAAACCTAAACCTAAACCTAAACCTAAACCTAAACCTAACCCAAACCATAACCCTAGCCCATCCCTGGCCCTAGCACTAGTCTTAGCCCTAGCCCTAGCCCTAAGCCTAAGCCTAACCCTAACCATAACCCTATGCCTAACCCTAACCCTAACCCTAACCATACCCTTACCCTATCCCTAACCCTATCCCTATCCCTATCCCTATCCCTAACCCTAACCCTAACCCTAACCCCTAACCATAACCCTAAACCTATGCTCATGCCTAGCCCTAGCCCTAGCCCTAGCCCTTGCCCTTGCCCTAGCCCAAGCTCTAGCTGTAGCTCTAACCCTAACCCTAACCCTAACCCTAAACCTAAACCTAAACCTAAACCTAATGCTAACCGTAATCCTAACCCTAACCCTAATCAAAACCCTAACCCTAACCCTAACCCTAACCCTAACCCTAACCCTAACCCTAACCCTAATCCTAACCCTAACCCTAACCCTAACCCTAACCCTAACCCTAACCCTAACCCTAACCCTAACCCTAACCCTAACCCTAAGCCTGAGCCTAAGACTAAGACTAAGACTAAGACTAACCCTAACCCTAACCCTAACCCTAACCCTAAACCTAACGGTAACCCTAACCCTAACATATCCCTAGCCCTTGCCCTTGCCCTAGCCCTAGCCTTAGCCCTAGCCCTAACCCTAACCCTAACCCTAACCCTAACCCTAACCCTAACAATAACCCTAACCCTAAACCTAAACCTAATGCTAACCGTAATCCTAACCCTAACCCTAATCAAAACCCTAACCCTAACCCTAACCCTAACCCTAACCCAAACCCTAACCCTAATCCTAACCCTAACCCTAACCCTAACCCTAACCCTAACCCTAACCCTAATCCTAACCCTAAGTCTAAGACTAACACTAACACTAACCCTAACCCTAACACTAAACCTAACCCTAACCCTAACCCTAACATATCCCTAGCCCTTGCTCTTGCCCTAGCCCTAACCCTAACCCTAACCCTAACCCTAACCCTAACCCTATGTAACCCTAACCCTAACCCTACACCTAACCCAACCCCTAACCCTAATCTTATCCCTATCCCTATCCCTATCCCTATCCCTATCCCTATCCCAATCCCTATCCCTATCCCTATCCCTATCCCTATCCCTATCCCTATCCCTATCCCTATCCCTATCCCTATCCCTATCCCTATCCCTATCCCTATCCCTATCCCTATCCCTATCCCTATCCCTATCCCTATCCCTATCCCTATCCCTATCCCTATCCCTATCCCTATCCCTATCCCTGTCCCTATCCCTATCCCTATCCCTATCCCTTTCCCTATCCCTATCCCTATCCCTATCCTTATCCCTATCCCTATCTCTATCCCTAACCCTAACCCTAACCCTAACCCAAACAATAAACATTTCCCTAGGCCTAGCCCAGCCCGAACCCCAGGGCTATCCCTAGCCCTAGCCCGAAACCCATTCCTAACCCTAACCCTAAGTAACCCTAACCCTAACCCTATCCCTAATCCTAACCCTATCCCTATCCCTACCTAATCCCTATCCCTATCCCTATCCCTATCCCTATCCCTATCCCTATCCCTATCCCTATCCCTATCCCTATCCCTATCCCTATCCCTATCCCTATCCCTATCCCTATCCCTATCCCTATCCCTATCCCTATCCCTATCCCTATCCCTATCCCTATCCCTACCCCTATCCCTATCCCTATCCCTATCCCTATGCCTATCCCTATCCCTACACCTATCAATATCCCTATCCCTATCCCTATCCCTATCCCTATCCCTATCCCTATCCCTATCCCTATCCCTATCCCTATCCCTATCCCTATCCCTATCCCTATCCCTATCCCTATCCCTATCCCTATCCCTTTCCCTATCCCTATCCCTATCCCTATCCTTATCCCTATCCCTATCTCTATCCCTAACCCTAACCCTAACCCTAACCCTAACCCAAACAATAAACTTTTCCCTAGGCCTAGCCCAGCACTAACCCTAAGGCTAGCCCTAGCCCTAGCCCTAGCCCTAGCCCTAGCCCTAGCCCTAGCCCTAGCCCTAGCCCTAACCCTAACCCTAACCCTAACCCTAAGCCTGAGCCTAAGACTAAGACTAAGACTAAGACTAACCCTAACCCTAACCCTAAACCTAAACCTAACGGTAACCCTAACCCTAACATA
>JALMGA010000006.1:19235000-19237500 GCA_023333525.1 Aspidoscelis tigris stejnegeri | reverse complement strand
GCCCTGGCCCTAGCCCTAGCCCTAGCCCTAGCCCTAGCCCTAGCCCTAGCCCTAGCCCTAGCCCTAGCCCTAGCCCTAGCCCTAGCCCTAGCCCTAGCCCTAGCCCTAGCCCTAGCCCTAGCCCTAGCCCTAGCCCTAGCCCTAGCCCTAGCCCTAGCCCTAACCATAACCCTAACCCTAACCCTCACCCTCACCCTCACCCTACACCCTAACCCTCACCCTCACCCTCACCCTAAACCCTCACCCTAACCCTAACCCTAATCCTAATCCTAACCCTAACCCTAACCCTAACCCTAACCATAACCCTAGCCCAGCCCAAGCCGTAGCCCTAACCCTAACCCTAACCATAAACCCTAACCCTAACGCTAAACTTAAACCGAAACCGAAACCGAAACCGAAACCAAAACCAAAACCGAAACCTAACCATGAACCTAACCCTAAACCTATCCCTACCCCTATCCCTATCCCTATCCCTATCCCTATCCCTATCCTAAACCTTAAATTAACCCTTACCCAAACAATAAACATATCCCTAGCCCTAGCCCAGCCCTAACCCCAGGGCTATCCCTAACCCTAGCCCGAAACCTAGCCCTAACCCTAACCATAAGTAACCCTAACCCTAACCCTAACCCTATCCCTAACCCTAACCCTATCCCTATCCCTACCCTATCCCTATCCCTATCCCTATCCCTATCCCTATCCCTATCCCTATCCCTATCCCTATCCCTATCCCTATCCCTATCCCTATCCCTATCCCTATCCCTATCCCTATCCCTATCCCTATCCCTATCCCTATCCCTATCCCTATCCCTATCCCTATCCCTATCCCTATCCGTATCCCTATCCCTATCCCTATCCCTATCCCTATCCCTATCCCTATCTCTATCCCTAACCCTAACCCTAACACTAACCCAAACAATAAATTTTTCCCTAGCCCTAGCCCAGCACTAACCCTAAGGCTAGCCCTAGCCCTAGCCCTAGCCCTAGCCCTAGCCCTAACCCTAGCCCTAGCCCTAGCCCTAGCCCTAGCCCTAGCCCTAGCCCTAGCCCTAGCCCTAGCCCTAGCCCTAGGCCTCGCCCTCGCCCTCGCCCTCGCCCTAGCCCTCGCCCTCGCCCTCGCCCTCGCCCTAACCCTAGCCCTAAACATTACCCTAACCCTAACCCTAACCCTAACCCTAGCCCTAAACCTTACCCTAACCCTAACCCTAACCCTAACCCTAACGCTAACCCTAACCCTATGCCTATGCCTATCCCTATCCCTATCCCTATCTCTATCCATATTTCTATCCCTATCCCTATCCCTATCCCTATCCCTATCCCTATCCCTATCCCTATCCCTATCCCTATCCCTATCCCTATCCCTATCCCTATCCCTATCCCTATCCCTATCCCTATCCCTATCCCTATCCCTATCCCTATCCCTATCCCTATCTTAAACCTTAACCCTAACCCTAACCCAAACACTAAACTTATCCCTAGCCCTAGCCCTAGACCTAGCCCTAGCCCTAACCCTAAGTAACCCTAACCCTATCCCTATCCCTATCCCTATCCCTATCCCTATCCCTATCCCTATCCCTATCCCTATCCCTATCCCTATCCCTATCCCTATCCCTATCCCTATCCCTATCCCTATCCCTATCCCTTTACCTATCCCTATCCCTATCCCTACCCCTATAAATATCCCTATCCCTACCCCTACCCCTATCCCTATTCCTATCCCTTTCCCTATCCCTATCCTTATCCTTATCCCTATCCCTATCCCTATCCCTATCCCTAACCCAAACAATAAACTTTTCCCTAGCCCTAGCCCAGCACTAACCCTAAGGCTAGACCTAACCCTAACCCTAACCCTAACTTTAACCCTAACCCTAACCCTAACCCTAACCCTAACCCTAACCCTAACCCTAACCCTAACCCTAACCCTAACCCTAACCCTAACCCTAACCCTAACCCTAACCCTAACCCTAACCCTAACCCTAACCCTAACCCTAACCCTAACCCTAACCCTAACCCTAACCCTAACCCTAACCCTAACCCTAACCCTAACCCTAACCCTAACCCTAACCCTAACCCTAAATTTAACCCGAACCCAAACCCAAACCCGAACACTTCTCCAGCCCTGGCCCTAGCCCTAGCCCTAGCCCTAGTCCTAGCCCTAGCCCTAGCCCTACCCCTAGCCCTAGCCTACCCCTAACCCTAACCCTCACCCTCACCCTCACCCTCACCCTAAACCCTAACCCTAACCCTAACCCTAACCCTAACCCTAACCCTAACCCTAACCCTATCCCTATCCCTAATCCTAACCCTAACCCTAACCATAACCATAACCCTAGCCCAGCCCAAGCCTTAGCCCTTACCCTAACCCTAACCATAAACCCTAACCCTAACCCTAAACGTAAACCTAAACCTAAACCTAAACCTAAACCTAAACCTAAACCTAAACCTAAACCTAAACCGAAACCGAAACCGAAAACGAAACCGAAACCGAAACCGAAACCTA
>JALMGA010000006.1:19230000-19232500 GCA_023333525.1 Aspidoscelis tigris stejnegeri | reverse complement strand
CTAACCCTTACCCAAACAATAAAGGTATCCCTAGCCCTAGCCCAGACCTAACCCCAGGGCTATCCCTAGCCCTAGCCCGAAACCTAGCCCTAACCCTAACCCTAAGTAACCCTAACCCTAATCCTAACCCAATCCCTATCCCTATCCCTATCCCTATCCCTATCCCTATCCCTATCCCAATCCCTATCCCTATCCCTATCCCTATCCCTACCCCTATCAATATCCCTATCCCTATCCCTATCCCTATCCCTATCCCTATCCCTATCCCTATCCCTATCCCTATCCCTATCCCTATCCCTATCCCTATCCCTATCCCTATCCCTATCCCTATCCCTATCCCTATCCCTATCCTAAACCTTAACCCTAACCCTAACCCAAACAATAAACTTATACCTAGCCCTAACCCAGCCCTAACCCCAGGGCTATCCCTAGCCCTAGCCCGAGACCTAGCCCTAACCCTAACCCTAAGTAACCCTATCCCTATGCCTATGCCTATGCCTATGCCTATCCCTATCTCTATCCCTATCCCTATCCCTATCCCTATCCCTAACCCTATCCCTATCCTTATCCCTATCCCTATCCCTATTCCTATCCCTTTCCCTATCCCTATCCCTATCCCTATCCTTATCCCTATCCCTATCCCTATCCCTATCCCTAACCCTAACCCTAACCCTAACCCGAACAATAAACTTTTCCCTACCTCTAGCCCAGCACTAACCCTAAGGTTAGCCCTAGCCCTAGCCCTAGCCCTAGCCCTAACCCTAACCCTAGCCCTAAACCTTACCCTAACCCTAACCCTAACCCTAACCCTAAACTTAACCCTAAACCTAACCCTAACCTTAACCCTTACCCTTGTCCAGCACTGGCCCAAGCCCTAGCCCTAGCCCTAGCCCTAGCCCTAGCCCTAGCCCTAGCCCTAGCCCTAACCCTAACCCTAACCCTAAACATAACCCTAACCCTAACCCTAACCCTAACCCTAACCCTCACCCTAAACTCTAACCCTAACCCTATCCCTAATTTTAACCCTACCCCTAAACATACCCCTAACCCTACCCCTAACCATAATCCTAGCCCAGCCCAAGCCTTAGCCCTAACCCTAACCCTAACCATAAACCCTAACCCTAACGCTAAACCTAAACCTAAACCTAAACCTAAACCTAAACCTAAACCTAAACCTAAACCTAAACCTAAACCTAAACCTAAACCTAAACCTAAACCTAACCCAAACCATAACCCTAGCCCATCCCTGGCCCTAGCACTAGTCTTAGCCCTAGCCCTAGCCCTAAGCCTAAGCCTAACCCTAACCATAACCCTATGCCTAACCCTAACCCTAACCCTAACCATACCCTTACCCTATCCCTAACCCTATCCCTATCCCTATCCCTATCCCTAACCCTAACCCTAACCCTAACCCCTAACCATAACCCTAAACCTATGCTCATGCCTAGCCCTAGCCCTAGCCCTAGCCCTTGCCCTTGCCCTAGCCCAAGCTCTAGCTGTAGCTCTAACCCTAACCCTAACCCTAACCCTAACCCTAAACCTAAACCTAAACCTAATGCTAACCGTAATCCTAACCCTAACCCTAATCAAAACCCTAACCCTAACCCTAACCCTAACCCTAACCCTAACCCTAACCATAACCCTAATCCTAACCCTAACCCTAACCCTAACCCTAACCCTAACCCTAACCCTAACCCTAACCCTAACCCTAACCCTAACCCTAAGCCTGAGCCTAAGACTAAGACTAAGACTAAGACTAACCCTAACCCTAACCCTAACCCTAACCCTAAACCTAACGGTAACCCTAACCCTAACATATCCCTAGCCCTTGCCCTTGCCCTAGCCCTAGCCTTAGCCCTAGCCCTAACCCTAACCCTAACCCTAACCCTAACCCTAACCCTAACAATAACCCTAACCCTAAACCTAAACCTAATGCTAACCGTAATCCTAACCCTAACCCTAATCAAAACCCTAACCCTAACCCTAACCCTAACCCTAACCCAAACCCTAACCCTAATCCTAACCCTAACCCTAACCCTAACCCTAACCCTAACCCTAACCCTAACCCTAATCCTAACCCTAAGTCTAAGACTAACACTAACACTAACCCTAACCCTAACACTAAACCTAACCCTAACCCTAACCCTAACATATCCCTAGCCCTTGCTCTTGCCCTAGCCCTAACCCTAACCCTAACCCTAACCCTAACCCTAACCCTATGTAACCCTAACCCTAACCCTACACCTAACCCAACCCCTAACCCTAATCTTATCCCTATCCCTATCCCTATCCCTATCCCTATCCCTATCCCTATCCCTATCCCTATCCCTATCCCTATCCCTATCCCTATCCCTATCCCTATCCCTATCCCTATCCCTATCCCTATCCCTATCCCTATCCCTATCCCTATCCCTATCCCTATCCCTATCCCTATCCCTATCCCTATCCCTATCCCTATCCCTGTCCCTATCCCTATCCCTATCCCTATCCCTTTCCCTAT
>JALMGA010000006.1:19220000-19222500 GCA_023333525.1 Aspidoscelis tigris stejnegeri | reverse complement strand
CCCTATCCCTATCCCTATCCCTATCCCTATCCCTATCCCTATCCCTAACCCTATCCCTATCCTAAACCTTATCCCTAACCCTAACACTAAACCAAACAATAAACTTATCCCTAGCCCTAGCCCAGCCCTAACCCCAGGGCTATCCCTATCCCTATCCCTATCCCTAGCACTAACCCTAACCTTAAGTAACCCTAACCCTAACCCTAACCCTAATCTTATCCCTATCCCTATCCCTATCCCTATCCCTATCCCTATCCCTATCCCTATCCCTATCCCTATCCCTATCCCTATCCCTATCCCTATCCCTATCCCTATCCCTATCCCTATCCCTATCCCTATCCCTATCCCTATCCCTATCCCTATCCCTATCCCTATCCCTATCCCTATCCCTATCCCTATCCCTATCGCTTCCCTATCCCTATCCCTATCCCTATCCCTATCCCTATCCCTATCCCTATCCCTATCCCTAACCCTAACCCTAACCCTAACCCTAACCCAAACAATAAACTTATCCCTAGCCCTAGCCCGGCACTAAGCCTAAGGCTATCCCTAGCCCTTACCCTAGCCCTAGCCCTAGCCCTAGCCCTAACCCTAGCCCTAAACCTTACCCTAACCCTAACCCTAACCCTAACCCTAACCCTAACCCTAACCCTAACCCTAACCTTAACGATAACCATAACCATAACCCTAAACTTAACCCTAACCCTAACCGTAAGCCTAAGCCTTGTCCAGCCCTGGCCCTAGCCCTAGCCCTAGCCCTAGCCCTAGCCCTAGCCCTAGCCCTAGCCCTAGCCCTAGCCCTAACCATAAACCTAACCCTAACCCTCACCCTCAACATAAACACTAACCCTAACCCTAACCCTACCCTAACCCTAGCCCAGCGAAAGCCCTAGCCGTAACCCTAACCCTAACCCTAACCCTAACCCTAAACGCTAACCCTAACCCTATCCCTAACCCTAACCCTAACCCTAACCCTAAAACCCTAACCCTAACCCTAACCCTAACCCTAACCCTAACCCTAACCCTAACCCTAACCCTAACCCTAATCCTAATCCTAATCCTAACCCTAACCCTAACCCTAACCCTAACCCTAACCCTAACCCTAACCCTAACCCTAACCCAAACCCTAACCCTAACCTTAATCCTAACCCTAACCTTAACCGTAATCCTAACCCTAATCCTAAGTAACCCTACCTCTACCCTTACCCCTACCCCTACCACTACCCCTACCCCTAATCTTATCCCTATCCCTATCCCTATCCCTATCCCTATCCCTATCCCTATCCCTATCCCTATCCCTATCCCTATCCCTATCCCTATCCCTATCCCTATCCCTATCCCTATCCCTATCCCTATCCCTATCCCTATCCCTATCCCTATCCCTATCCCTTTCCCTATCCCTATCCCTATCCCTATCCCTATCCAAAACCTTAACCCTAACCCTAAACCAAACAATAAACTTATCCCTAGCCCTACCCCAGCCGTAACCCCAGGGCTATCCCTATCCCTATCCCTATCCCTAGCCCTAACCGTAACCCTAAGTAACCCTAAACCTAACCCTAACCCTAATCTTATCCCTATCCCTATCCCTATCCCTATCCATATCCCTATCCCTATCCCTAACCCGAACCCTAACCGTAACCCAAACAATAAACTTATCCCTAGCCCTAGCCCGGCACTAAGCCTAAGGCTAGCCCTAGCCCTAGCCCTAGCCCAAGCCCTAACCCTAACCCTTAGTAACCCTACGCCTACGCCTACGCCTACGCCTACGCCTACGCCTACCCCTACCCCTACCCCTACCCCTACCCCTAGCCTTAAACCTAATCTTATCCCTATCCCTATCCCTATCCCTATCCCTATCCCTATCCCTATCCCTATCCCTATCCTTATCCCTATCCCTATCTCTATCCCTATCCCTATCCCTATCCCTATCCCTATCCCTATCCCTATCCCTATCCCTATCCCTATCCCTATCCCTATCCCTATCCCTATCCCGATCCCGATCCCTATCCCTATCCCTATCCCTATCCCTATGCCTATGCCTATGCCCATGCCTATCCCTATCCCTATCCCTATCCCTATCCCTATCCCTATCCCTATTCCTATCCCTATCCTAAAAATTAACCCTAACCCTAAACCAAACAATAAACTTATCCCTAGCCCTAGCCCAGCCCTAAACCCAGGGCTATACCTAGCCCTATCCCTATCCCTATCCCTAGCCCTAACCCTAACCCTAAAGAACCGTAAACCTAACCCTAACCCTAATCGTATCCCTATCCCTATCCCTATCCCTATCCCTATCTCTATCCCTATCCCTATCCCTATCCCTATCCCTATCCCTATCCCTATCCCTATCCCTATCCCTATCCCTATCCCTATCCCTATCCCTATCCCTATCCCTATCCCTATCCCTATCCCTATCCCTTTCCCTATCCCTATCCCTATCCTAAACCTTAACCCTAACCCTAAACCAAACAATAAACTTATCCCTAGCCCTAGC
>JALMGA010000006.1:19205000-19215000 GCA_023333525.1 Aspidoscelis tigris stejnegeri | reverse complement strand
CCTTCGTTAACCTCCCAGATTAACGACCCAAGGCAGAGAACCCAGATTATCCCCTCAGGCTCCATTTTATATGGGCCTGGCTGGCTTGCTTCGCCCTGATTGGCTGAGCTCCTCCAGCATTCTATTTCCCCCTCCCCTTGGAGTGCTCAACTAGCCCCTCCCTTAGGCTACTTACCCTTGACAAAAAACGATTTGGCGACACTTTTAAACGTCTAGACTTACCGTGTTCGCCACACTTTGCATTTTAAAACAAAATAACTTAATTTTGGGGTTGAGGGGTCCTAGCGGTCATCACAACCCCTATAATCGCGGGGGAAAAATAAATAAATAAAAATTTATTTTTATTTATTTATTTTTGAACAACTGCAAAAACTTTAATGTATTTTCTCCACTAAATCCCCCTTTGCCCCCCTCAGTTAATCAAAAAGTCACTGTTCAGCATTTTCTGCTGTCATCAGTCAGCTGGTCAGTCCTGCTGCATGTTTGTCTCCAGTTCAGCCTGGTGCTGCTTCTGGACAGTCCTGGATCACCCCTGGCTCCATGTGGGTTGACTCTTCACGCATTTGCTGACTCCGGTCATCTGCTGGTGATCCTTGCTTGGCACACCTTCCTGCAGCTCCAAGCTCACAAAGCTTCTTTCTCACAAGTAGTATTCTGTGCATAAGCTGCTCATTGCTTCTTCGGTTGAAGGTCTCTCCATGCTTCTTGATTCTTTCTGGACGTGCAAACAGCTCATTAGGTTTAGCCATTGCTGCATCCTCACAGCCAAGCACAGCCAGCTTCAGTTCATGGCTAAGTCCTGTGTCATTTAGCTGGTCTTTACTAGATTTGGCCTCTGTCTGTTCCAGAACCAGCTCTAATTTCTTAGCTTGTTCTGTCTGCTTTTCAATGGCAAGTACTTCAATGCTTATTTCTGTTGTTTGTGGAGCCTTTGCTCGCGAATCAGTCTCGATTATTTCAGAACGTTCCAAACCTTTCAAAGAGTTCTGGTCAATGCTCTTTTCCAAGTCTGTCTCAGCTTCCTTGCTTATGTTTCCAGTAGCTAATGGACTTATTAAAAGCTCTGGATACTTGTTGCCATCAGTTTGCATTTCCACTACTTTTCTTTCTGCATCAGCATGGCTTTTGTTTACTTTCTCTGGGAATATCCTTTCTTCTCCCACTGCTATAACTGTGCTTTCCTTGGAATCTTCAGCTTCACTTTTCTCCCCATTGGTTGGCAACTGTTTTTCAACACCTTGAGTGTCGCTCTGTCCAACCTCTACACTGACCTCATCAATAGAGTCTGGTGGACTACTGTCACTACAAAGGTCACCTTCAGGAAGCACCACTTCTGATTTTAAAACCTTGTCACAAAGTTCAAGCTCCTTAGAAGTCATTAAGGCAACTTGCTTATGTCCAGACAATGGATTACTCTGTATCTTGTCTGTAACTACTGGGAGAACTCTGGTTACTGCTCCCCCCAATAGTCCAGTGCTGCTATCCTCGCAAACAGCAGTGCCTTGAGTTAAAAGTCTTTTCTCAGTTGTAACATCTTTCTCAATACTATCTTGGAATATGGATTCTACTTCATCTCCAAGTTCCCAGGTTTGCTCTAAGTCATAAGCTACCTGTTGTTCTTTCAACTCCTTTGGTTTAATACTAACTTTCACTTGTTCTTCTGTAATACCATTAATACTGGACATCTGTCCATTCCTAGCATCAATCTGTTTACTTGTATTACTAATACAGCTTTGTTCATCTCTTGTTTCCACCTGTGCACTCCCTTTTGCAAACTCTGGGGTGTAAGTTGAATCACACACTTCTCCCTCTTGTTCATCATAAACATTTTCTGCAAGAATCTGCCTCTGTACTTCTGCAGTATCACTGTTTAGGTTGAGGGGCACTGTAGCAGAATCATTTTCAATTGTCTGCACTTCTTGTGGCCTGTCCTCACTGCTGAACTTAATGTAACTAGATTCCTTTGGCTGGAATCGAAAGGTACTGCTTTGGCTTTTCTCTCTAGCAAGCAGCTCTTTGCCTCCTTGCTCACTCATGTCTGTTCGGTATTTAATGGCAGAGAGTGTTTCCATAGCAACCAAATTAGAACATTGAGCAGTTCTCCAACTGCCCCACTTTGGCAATGCCTTATCATGGCCTGACTCAGCATAACAGTTATTCTTTTTGACCGTTGGAACTTTTCCTGAGGTAACTGGTTCCGCATCATCTTCAACAGCGCACAACGTGACTTCGCCCAGATTAAACCTCCTTTTAACCCTTTCCTTAAATTTTGTATAAGATCTCGCATCTTCCTCAGGTAATCTTGCATACTGCACCATAAGTTCACCACTAATTAAAGGAATGATCCACCTTATCCATTGGTTCATAGGTATTTTATATTCTACGCACTTCCACTCAAAAGATCGTAGAAACCACGCAACATCGTCTCCTTCGCGATACCTAGGAAACTCATCTAAATCAATATCATCATCAATCTGCTTTGAGACCACTGGCACTGACTGTTTTTGTTTCATTTGTAACCTAGCCATTGCCAATTCATGCTCTCTCTGTTCACGGGCCATCTGCATTTCCATCTCTCTCATCTCTTTTTCATGAGCAAGTCTAATCCTTAATATTTCTGGATTTTCTTGAGCGGCTATCACGGGGTGTTCAACTTCTTCCCCATCTCCTAAGCCAGGGTTTACCCTTCTAGCCCTGGTCTCCATTTTGTTTTAATGTATTCACTTGTTTACTTTAAATTCTATAGCAGATTTGCTACTTTACCCTCTTTGTTTACCTCACAAATCTGCCTTTTCCTTTGTGTATTGCGTTGTACACAAGTTATCAGCTTAGATTAGGTGTTTCTACATCTACCTTTAAACTGTTACCTCAAAACACCTATCGTGGCTGCTTTTTTAACAATATAATCAAGTATGGCTTCTACCAGCAATGTCCAGTGGTGTTGCTACCAATTACCCAAAGTCGTATACCTCGCAACGACCACCTGCTGTTTTCAAATCAATATCCCTACCTTACCCTAGGTGTTTTACCTCAGGATATTGACTTTAAGTGACTTTAAAAGTCAAAATTCAACAACTTTTACTTCAGAAATTTCTGCCTAAACACTGGATTACTCGGATCCCAGCGCTTGCCACCAAAATGTAAAGGCCATCTCACTCTCGGCCCTTTATCTATTTCATATATATATATTTATCTTTATTTGGTAGTGTGGTAGCGTTGTGTTTACTTGTAAATCAAACTCTGTTATTTCCTTCCAAGAGGCGCATCTTCCATATCCTTTTTCCTACTCTTTGGTTTGTTAATAATGTTGCCTCCCTTCTGATGCTGCAGCAGACAGCACCCTGCCCCCACTCTGCCAATATCCAGCAGTGGGTTGGATACAGTTACTGTTTAGAACTCTGGCCCTATTTGGCTCCCTTTATAAACAGAACTCCACGAAGCTTCTTTGAAACAACAAGAACATGTGTTTATTGAATACAGTTAAGTCTCAAGACAGCTTCTTCTTCAGGTTACCCTTTCAGCTTCTGTTGTCAAACAGTTCAGTCCCTAAATTTCACACTCAGTTCAAAGACTCTTAACTTCTTGAGAAAACTCTCAACCAGTACAATATGTATTTGCTTGCCCTTATATTTTCACCAGCAACATCAAACACGTATTAACAGACTCAGGACCTCAATTCCCAGCTTCCCTCAGGACAGCTAAAGGCCCGTTTCTCCCCTTCGTTAACCTCCCAGATTAACGACCCAAGGCAGAGAACCCAGATTATCCCCTCAGGCTCCATTTTATATGGGCCTGGCTGGCTTGCTTCGCCCTGATTGGCTGAGCTCCTCCAGCATTCTATTTCCCCCTCCCCTTGGAGTGCTCAACTAGCCCCTCCCTTAGGCTACTTACCCTTGACAAAAAATGATTTGGCGACACTTTTAAACGTCTAGACTTACCGTGTTCGCCACACTTTGCATTTTAAAACAAAATAACTTAATTTTGGGGTTGAGGGGTCCTAGCGGTCATCACACTTATCCCTACCCCTACCCCTACCCCTAGCCCTTACTTTAACCCTAAACCTAATCCGAACCCTAACCCTAACCCTAACCCTAACCCTAACCCTAGCCTAGACCTACCCTAGCCCTAGCGCTATCCCTAACCATTACCCTAACCCAACCCTAACCCTAACCCTAACCCTAACCCCTCCAGTAACCCTAACCCTAACCAACCCTAGCACTAGCCCTAGCAGTAGCGCTAGCGCTAGCGCTAGCGCTAGCCCTAGCCGTAACCCTAACCCTAACCCTAACCCTAACCTTAACCCTAACCCTAACCCTAACCCTAACCCTAACCCTAACCCTAACCCTAACCCTAACCCTAAACCTAACCTGAACCCGAACCCTAACCCTCACCCTCACCATAAACCCTAACCCGGACCCTAACCCTAACCCTAGCCCAGCCCAAGCCCTAGCTGTAACCCTAAACCTAACCCTAACCCTAACCCTAAGCCTAACCATAACACTAACACTAACCCTAAACCTAACCCTAACCCTAAATCCTAACCCTAACCCTAACCCTAACCCTAACCCTAACCCTAACCCTAACCCTAACCCTAACCTTAACCTTAATCCTAACCCTAACCCTAAGTAACCCTTCCCGTACCCCTACCCCTACGCCTACCCTTACCCCTACCCCTACCCCTACTCCTAACCCTACCCCTACCCCTACCCCTACCCCTACCCCTACCCCTACCCCTACCCTTACCCCTAACCCTAACCCTAACCCAAATCTTATCCCTATCCCTATCCCTATCCCTATCCCTATCCCTATCCCTATCCCTATCCCTATCCCTATCCCTATCCCTATCCCTATCCCTATCCTTATCCCTATCCCTATCCCTATCCCTATCCCTATCCTAAACCTTATCCCTAACACTAACCCTAAACCAAACAATAAACTTATCCCTAGCCCTAGCCCAGCCCTAACCCCAGGGCTATCCCTATCCCTAGCCCTATCCCTAGCCCTAACCCTAACCCTAAGTAACCCTAACCCTAACCCTATCCCTATCCCTATCCCTATCCCTATCCCTATCCCTATCCCTATCCCTAACCCTAACCCTAACCCTAACCCTAACCCTAACCCTAACCCAAACAATAAACTTATCCCTAGCCCTAGCCCGGCACTAAGCCTAAGGCTAGCCCTAGCCCTAGCCCTAGCCCTAGCCCTAACCCTAAACCTTACCCTTACCCTAACCCTAACCCTAACCCTAACCCTAACCCTAACACTAACACTAACCATAACCATAACCATAACCATAACCATAACCATAACCATAACCATAACCCTAAACTTAATCCTAACCCTAAGCCTAAGCCTAAGCCTTGTCCAGCCCTGGCACTAGCCCTAGCCCTAGCCCTAGCCCTAGCCCTAGCCCTAGCCCTAGCCCTAGCCCTAGCCCTAGCCCTAGCCCTAGCCCTAGCCCTAGCCCTACCCCTAACCCTAAACCTAACCCTAATCCTCACCCTCACCATAAACACTAACCCTAACCCTAACCCTACCCTAACAATAGCCCAGCCCAAGCCCTAGCCGTAACCCTAACCCTCACCCTATCCCTAAACCCTAACCCTAACCCTAACCCTAACCCTAACCAAAACCCTAACCCTAACCCTAACCCTAACCCTAACCCTAACACTAACCTTAACCTTAATCCTAACCCTAACCCTAAGTAACCCTACCCCTACCCTTACCCCTACCCCTAACCCTACCCCTACCCCTACCCCTAACCCTAACCCTAACCCTAACCCTAACCCTAATCTTATCCCTATCCCTATCCCTATCCCTATGCCTATCCCTATGCCTATGCCTATGCCTATGCCTATGCCTATGCCTATGCCTATGCCTATGCCTATGCCTATGCCTATGCCTATCCCTATCCCTATCCCTATCCCTATCCCTATCCCTATCCCTATCCTAAACCTTAACCCTAACCCTAAACCAAACAATAAACTTATCCCTAGCCCTAGCCCAGCCCTAACCCTATGCCTATCCCTATGCCTATCCCTATCCCTATCTCTATCCCTATCCCTATCCTAAACCTTAACCCTAACCCTAAACCAAACAATTAACTTATCCCTATCCCTATCCCTAGCCCTAACCCTAACCCTAAGTAACCCTAACCCTAAGCGTAACCCTAATCTTATCCCTATCCCTATCCCTATCCCTATCCCTATCCCTATCCCTTACCCTATCCCTATCCCTATCCCTATCCCTATCCCTATCCCTATCCCTATCCCTATCCCTATCCCTATCCCTATCCCTATCCCTATCCCTATGCCTATCCCTAACCCTAACCCTAACCCTAACCCAAACAATAAACTTATCCCTAGCCCTAGCCCCGCACTAAGCCTAAGGCTAGCCCTAGCCCTAGCCCTAGCCCAAGCCCTAACCCTAACCCTAAGTAACCCTAACCCTATCCCTAACCTTAACCTTAATCCTAACCCTAACCCTAAGTAACCCTACCCCTACCCCTACCCCTACCCCTACCCCTACCCCTAGCCTTAACCCTAATCTTATCCCTATCCCTATCCCTAACCCTATCCCTATCCCTATCCCTATCCCTATCCCTATCCCTATCCCTATCCCTATCCCTATCCCTATCCCTATCCCTATCCCTATCCTTATCCCTATCCCTATCCCTATCCCTATCCCTATCCCTATCCCTAACCCTATCCCTATGCCTATGCCTATGCCTATGCCGATGCCTATGCCTATCCCTATGCCTATGCCTATCCCTATCCCTATCCCTATCCCTATCCCTATCCTAAACCTTAACACTAACCCTAAACCAAACAATAAACTTATCCCTAGCCCTAGCCAAGCCCTAACCCCAGGGCTATCCCTAGCCCTAGCCCTAGCCCTAACCCTAACCCTAAAGAACCCTAAACCTAACCCTAACCCTAATCTTATCCCTATCCCTATCCCTATCCCTATCCCTATCCCTATCCCTATCCCTATCCCTATCCCTATCCCTATCCCTATCCCTATCCCTATCCCTATCCCTATCCCTTTCCCTATCCCTATCCCTATCCCTATCCCTATCCCTATCCCTATCCCTATCCCTATCCCTATCCCTATCCCTATCCCTATCCCTATCCCTATCCCTATCCCTATCCCTATCCCTATCCCTATCCCTATCCCTATCCCTATCCCTATCCCTATCCCTATCCCTATCCCTATCCCTATCCCTATCCCTATCCCTATCCCTAACCCTAACCCTAACCCCAACCCCAACCCAAACAATAAACTTATCCCTAGCCCTAGCCCAGCACTAAGCCTAAGGCTAGTGCTAGCCCTAACCCTAGCCCTAGCCCAAGCCCTAACCCTAACCCTAAGTAACCCTAACCCTATCCCTAACCCTAATCTTAACCTTAATCCTAACACTATCCCTATCCCTATCCCTATCCCTATCCCTATCCCTATCCCTATCCCTATCCCTATCCCTATCCCTATCCCTATCCCTATCCCTATCCCTATCCCTATCCCTATCCCTATCCCTATCCCTATCCATAACCCTATCCCTATCCGTAACCCTAACCCTAACCCTAACCCTAACCTTAACCCTAACCCTAACCCTAACCCTAACCCTAACCCTATCCCTAACCCTAACCCCAACCCTAACCCTAATCCTAACCCTAACCCTAACCCTAACCCTAACCCTAACCCTAACCCTAACCCTAACCCTAACCTTAACCTTAATCCTAACCCTAACCCTAAGTAACCCTTCCCCTACCCCTACCCCTACCCGTACCCCTTCCCCTACCCCTAGCCCTACCCCTAGCCCTAACCCTAATCTTATCCCTCTCCCTCTCCCTCTCCCTCTCCCTCTCCCTCTCCCTCTCCCTCTCCCTCTCCCTCTCCCTCTCCCTCTCCCTCTCCCTCTCCCTCTCCCTCTCCCTCTCCCTCTCCCTCTCCCTCTCCCTCTCCCTCTCCCTCTCCTTATCCCTATCCCTATCCCTATCCCTATCCCTATCCCTATCCCTATCCCTATCCCTATCCCTATCCCTATCCCTATCCCTATCCCTATCCCTATCCCTATCCCTATCCCTATCCCTATCCCTATCCCTATCCCTATCCCTATCCCTATCCCTATCCTAAACCTTATCCCTAACCCTAACCCTAACCCAAACAATAAACTTATCCCTAGCCCTAACCCAGCCCTAACCCCAGGGCTATCCCTATCCCTAGCCCGAGACCTAGCCCTAACCCTAACCCTAAGTAACCCTATCCCTATGCCTATCCCTATCCCTATCCCTATCTCTATCCCTATCCCTATCCCTATCCCTATCCCTATCCCTATCCCTATCCTTATCCCTATCCCTATCCCTATTCCTATCCCTTTCCCTATCCCTATCCCTATCCCTATCCTTATCCTTATCCCGATCCCTATCCCTATCCCTATCCCTATCCCTAACCCTAACCCTAACCCGAACAATAAACTTTTCCCTACCTCTAGCCCAGCACTAACCCTAAGGTTAGCCCTAGCCCTAGCCCTAGCCCTAGCCCTAACCCTAGCCCTAAACCTTACCCTAACCCTAACCCTAACCCTAACCCTAAACTTAACCCTAACCCTAACCCTAACCTTAACCCTTACCCTTGTCCAGCCCTGGCCCAAGCCCTAGCCCTAGCCCTAGCCCTAGCCCTAGCCCTAGCACTAGCACTAGCCCTAGCCCTAGCCCTAGCCCTAGCCCTAGCCCTAACCCTAACCCTAACCCTAACCCTAAACATAACCCTAACCCTAACCCTAACCCTAACCCTAACCCTAACCCTCTCCCTCACCCTCACCCTAAACTCTAACCCTAACCCTAACCCTAATTTTAACCCTACCCCTAAACATACCCCTACCCCTACCCCTAACCATAACCCTAGCCCAGCCCAAGCCTTAGCCCTAACCCTAACCCTAACCATAAACCCTAACCCTAACCCTAAACTTAAACCTAAACCTAAACCTAAACCTAAACCTAAACCTAAACCTAAACCTAAACCTAAACCTAAACCTAACCCAAACCATAACCCTAGCCCATCCCTGGCCCTAGCACTAGTCTTAGCCCTAGCCCTAGCCCTAAGCCTAAGCCTAACCCTAACCATAACCCTATGCCTAACCCTAACCCTAACCCTAACCATACCCTTACCCTATCCCTAACCCTATCCCTATCCCTAAACCTATCCCTAACCCTAACCCTAACCCTAACCCCTAACCATAACCCTAAACCTATGCTCATGCCTAGCTCTTGCCCTTACCCTAGCCCAAGCTCTAGCTCTAGCTCTAACCCTAACCCTAACCCTAACACTAACCCTAACCCTAAACCTAATGCTAACCGAAATCCTAACCCTAACCCTAATCAAAACCCTAACCCTAACCCTAACCCTAACCCTAATCCTAACCCTAACCCTAACCCTAACCCTAACCCTAACCCTAACCCTAACCCTAACCCTAACCCTAACCCTAACCCTAACCCTAACCCTAACCCTAAGCCTGAGCCTAAGACTAAGACTAAGACTAAGACTAAGACTAACCCTAACCCTAACCCTAACCCTAAACCTAACGGTAACCCTAACCCTAACATATCCCTAGCCCTTGCCCTTGCCCTAGCCCTAGCCCTAGCCCTAGCCCTAACCCTAACCCTAACCCTAACCCTAACCCTAACCCTAACCCTAACCCTAACAATAACCCTAACCCTAAACCTAAACCTAATGCTAACCGTAATCCTAACCCTAACCCTAATCAAAACCCTAACCCTAACCCTAACCCTAACCCTAACCCTAATCCTAACCCTAACCCTAACCCTAACCCTAACCCTAACCCTAACCCTAACCCTAACCCTAATCCTAACCCTAAGACTAACACTAACACTAACACTAACCCTAACCCTAAACCTAAACCTAACCCTAACCCTAACCCTAACATATCCCTAGCCCTTGCTCTTGCCCTAGCCCTAACCTAACCCTAACCCTAACCCTAACC
>JALMGA010000006.1:19192500-19197500 GCA_023333525.1 Aspidoscelis tigris stejnegeri | reverse complement strand
CCCTATCCCTATCCCTATCCCTATCCCTATCCCTATCCCTATTCCTATCCCTATCCCTATCCCTATCCCTATCCCTATCCCTATCCCTATCCCTATCCCTATCCTAAACCTTATCCCTAACGCTAACCCTAAATCACACAATAAACTTATCCCTAGCCCTAGCCCAGCCCTAACCCCAGGGCTATCCCTAGCCCTATCCCTAGCCCTAACCCAAACCCTAAGTAACCCTAAACCTAACCCTAACCCTAATCTTATCCCTATCCCTATCCCTATCCCTATCCCTATCCCTATCCCTATCCTTATCCCTTTCCCTATCCCTATCCCTATCCCTATCCTTATCCCTATTCCTATCTCTTTCCCTAACCCTAACCCTAACCCTAACCCAAACAATAAACTTTTCCCTAGGCCTAGCCCAGCACTAACCCTAAGGATAGCCCTAGCCCTAGCCCTAGCCCTAGCCCTAGCCCTAGCCCTAGCCCTAGCCCTAGCCCTAGCCCTAGCCCTAACCCTAGCCCTAGCCCTAGCCCTAGCCCTAGCCCTAGCCCTAACCCTAGCCCTAAACCTTACCCTAACCCTAACCCTAACCCTAACCCTAACCCTAACCCTAACCCTAACCCTAACCCTAACCCTAACCCTAACCCTAACCCTAACCCTAACCCTAACCCTAACCCAAACCCTAACCCTAACCGTAACCCTAACCCTAACCCTAACCCTAAACTTAACCCTAACCCTAACACTAACCCTTGTCCAGCCCTGGCCCGAGCCCGAGCCCTAGCCCTAAACCTAGCCCTAAACTTTACCCTAACCCTAACCCTAACCGTAACCCTAACCCTAACCCTAACCCTAACCCTAAACCTAACCCTAACCCTAACCCTAACCCTAACCCTCACCCTAAACCCTAACCCTAACCCTATCCCTAATCCTAACCCGAACCCTACCCCTACCCCTAACCCTAACCATAATCCTAGCCCAGCCCAAGCCTTAGCCCTAACCCTAACCCTAACCATAAACCCTAACCCTAACGCTAAACTTAAACCTAAACCTAAACCTAAACCTAAACCGAAACCTGAACCGAAACCGAAACCGAAACCGAAACCGAAACCGAAACCGAAACCGAAACCGAAACCGAAACCTAACCCTAAACCTAACCCTAAACCTATCCCTATCCCTATCCCTGTCCCTATCCCTATCCCTATCCTAAACCTTAACCCTAACCCTTACCCAAACAATAAAGGTATCCCTAGCCCTAGCCCAGACCTAACCCCAGGGCTATCCCTAGCCCTAGCCCGAAACCTAGCCCTAACCCTAACCCTAAGTAACCCTAACCCTAATCCTAACCCAATCCCTATCCCTATCCCTATCCCTATCCCTATCCCTATCCCTATCCCTATCCCTATCCCTATCCCAATCCGTATCCCTATCCCTATCCCTATCCCTACCCCTATCAATATCCCTATCCCTATCCCTATCCCTATCCCTATCCCTATCCCTATCCCTATCCCTATCCCTATCCCTATCCCTATCCCTATCCCTATCCCTATCCCTATCCCTATCCCTATCCCTATCCCTATCCCTATCCCTATCCCTATCCCTATCCCTATCCCTATCCTAAACCTTAACCCTAACCCTAACCCAAACAATAAACTTATACCTAGCCCTAACCCAGCCCTAACCCCAGGGCAATCCCTAGCCCTAGCCCGAGACCTAGCCCTAACCCTAACCCTAAGTAACCCTATCCCTATGCCTATGCCTATGCCTATGCCTATCCCTATCTCTATCCCTATCCCTATCCCTATCCCTATCCCTATCCCTATCCCTATCCCTATCCCTATCCCTATCCTTATCCCTATCCCTATCCCTATTCCTATCCCTTTCCCTATCCCTATCCCTATCCTTATCCCTATCCCTATCCCTATCCCTAACCCTAACCCTAACCCTAACCCGAACAATAAACTTTTCCCTACCTCTAGCCCAGCACTAACCCTAAGGTTAGCCCTAGCCCTAGCCCTAGCCCTAGCCCTAACCCTAGCCCTAAACCTTATCCCTAACCCTTACCCTAAACCAAACAATAAACTTATCCCTAGCCCTAGCCCAGCCCTAACCCCAGGGCTATCCCTCGCCCTCGCCCTCGCCCTAACCCTAACCCTAACCCTAAGTAACCCTAACCCTAACCCTAACCCTAATCTTATCCCTATCCCTATCCCTATCCCTATCCCTATCCCTATCCCTATCCCTATCCCTATCCTTATCCCTATCCCTATCCCTACCCCTATCCCTATCCCTATGCCTATGCCTATGCCTATGCCTATCCCTTTCCCTATCCCTATCCCTATCCCTATCCCTATCCCTATCCCTATCCCTATCCCTATCCCTATCCCTATCCCTATCCCTATCCCTATCCCTATCCCTATCCTAAACCTTAACACTAACCCTAAACCAAACAATAAACTTATCCCTAGCCCTAGCCAAGCCCTAACCCCAGGGCTATCCCTATCCCTAGCCCTAGCCCTAACCCTAACCCTAAAGAACCCTAAACCTAACCCTAACCCTAATCTTATCCCTATCCCTATCCCTATCCCTATCCCTATCCCTATCCCTATCCCTATCCCTATCCCTATCCCTATCCCTATCCCTATCCCTATCCCTTTCCCTATCCCTATCCCTAAACCTATCCCTATCCCTATCCCTATCCCTATCCCTATCCCTATCCCTATCCCTATCCCTATCCCTATCCCTATCCCTATCCCTATCCCTATCCCTATCCCTATCCTAAACCTTATCCCTAACCCTAACCCTAAACCAAACAATAAACTTATTCCTAGCCCTAGCCCAGCCCTAACCCCAGGGCTATCCCTTTCCCTAGCCCTAGCCCTAGCCCTAACCCTAACCCTAAGTAACCCTAAACCTAACCCTAACCCTAATCTTATCCCTATCCCTATCCCTATCCCTATCCCTATCCCTATCCCTATCCGTATCCCTATCCGTATCCCTATCCCTATCCCTATCCCTATCCCTATCCCTATCCCTATCCCTATCCCTATCCCTATCCCTATCCCTATCCCTATCCCTATCCCTATCCCTATCCCTATCCCTATCCCTATCCCTATCCCTATCCTTATCCCTATCCCTATCCCTATCCCTATCCCTATCCCTATCCCTATCCCTATCCTAAACCTTATCCCTAACCCTTACCCTAAACCAAACAATAAACTTATCCCTAGCCCTAGCCCAGCCCTAACCCCAGGGCTATCCCTCGCCCTCGCCCTCGCCCTAACCCTAACCCTAACCCTAAGTAACCCTAACCCTAACCCTAACCCTAACCCTATCCCTATCCCTATCCCTATCTTTATCCCTATCCCTATCCCTATCCCTATCCCTATCCCTATCCCTATCCCTATCCCTATCCCTATCCCTATCCCTATCCCTATCCCTATCCCTATCCCTATCCCTATCCTAAACCTTATCCCTAACGCTAACCCTAAATCACACAATAAACTTATCCCTAGCCCTAGCCCAGCCCTAACCCCAGGGCTATCCCTAGCCCTATCCCTAGCCCTAACCCAAACCCTAAGTAACCCTAAACCTAACCCTAACCCTAATCTTATCCCTATCCCTATCCCTATCCCTATCCCTATCCCTATCCCTATCCCTATCCCTATCCCTATCCCTATCCCTAACCCTAACACTAACCCTATCCCTAACCCTAACCCTAACCCTAACCCTAACCCAAACAATAAACTAACCCTATCCCTATCCCTAACCCGAACCCGAACCCGAACAATAAACGTTTCCCTAGCTCTAGCCCAGCACTAACCCTAAGGTTTGCCCTAGCCCTAGCCCTAGCCCTAGCCCTAGCCCTTGCCCTAACCTAGCCCTAAACCTTACCCTAACCCTAACCCTAACCCTAACCCTAACCCTAACCCTAACCCTAACCCTAACCCTAACCCTAACCCTAAACTTAACCCTAACCCTAACCCTAACCCTAACCCTAAACCTAAACCTTGTCCAGCCCTGGCCCAAGCCCTAGCCCTAGCCCTAGCCCTAGCCCTAGCCCTAGCCCTAGCCCTAGCCCTAGCCCTAGCCCATGCCCTTGCCCTAGCCCTAGCCCTAGTCCTAGCCCTAGCCCTAGCCCTAGCCCTAACCCTAACCCTAACTCTAACCCTAACCCTAACCCTAACCCTAAGTAATCCTAACCCTAACCCTAACCTTACCCCTACCCCTACCCCTAACCCTAATCTTATCCCTATCCCTATCCCTATCCCTATCCCTATCCCTATCCCTATCCCTATCCCTATCCCTATCCCTATCCCTATCCCTATCCCTATCCCTTTCCCTATCCCTATCCCTATCCCTATCCCTATCCCTATCCCTATCCCTATCCTAAACCTTAACCCTAACCCTAACCCAAACAATAAACTTATCCCTAGCCCTAACCCAGCCCTAACCCCAGGGCTATCCCTATCCCTAGCCCGAGACCTAGCCCTAACCCTAACCCTAAGTAACCCTATCCCTATGCGTATCCCTATCCCTATCCCTATCTCTATCCCTATCCCTATCCCTATCCCTATCCCTATCCCTATCCCTATCCCTATCCCTATCCCTATCCTTATCCCTATCCCTATCCCTATTCCTATCCCTTTCCCTATCCCTATCCCTATCCCTATCCCTATCCCTATCCCTATCCCTATCCTTATCCTTATCCCGATCCCTATCCCTATCCCTATCCCTATCCCTAACCCTAACCCTAACCCGAACAATAAACTTTTCCCTACCTCTAGCCCAGCACTAACCCTAAGGTTAGCCCTAGCCCTAGCCCTAGCCCTAGCCCTAACCCTAGCCCTAAACCTTACCCTAACCCTAACCCTAACCCTAACCCTAAACTTAACCCTAACCCTAACCCTAACCTTAACCCTTACCCTTGTCCAGCCCTGGCCCAAGCCCTAGCCCTAGCCCTAGCCCTAGCCCTAGCCCTAGCCCTAGCCCTAGCCCTAGCCCTAGCC
>JALMGA010000006.1:19187500-19190000 GCA_023333525.1 Aspidoscelis tigris stejnegeri | reverse complement strand
AACCTATCCCTAACCCTAACCCTAACCCTAACCCCTAACCATAACCCTAAACCTATGCTCATGCCTAGCCCTTGCCCTTACCCTAGCCCAAGCTCTAGCTCTAGCTCTAACCCTAACCCTAACCCTAACACTAACCCTAACCCTAAACCTAATGCTAACCGTAATCCTAACCCTAACCCTAATCAAAACCCTAACCCTAACCCTAACCCTAACCCTAATCCTAACCCTAACCCTAACCCTAACCCTAACCCTAACCCTAACCCTAACCCTAACCCTAACCCTAACCCTAACCCTAACCCTAACCCTAACCCTAAGCCTGAGCCTAAGACTAAGACTAAGACTAAGACTAACCCTAACCCTAACCCTAACCCTAAACCTAACGGTAACCCTAACCCTAACATATCCCTAGCCCTTGCCCTTGCCCTAGCCCTAGCCCTAGCCCTAGCCCTAACCCTAACCCTAACCCTAACCCTAACCCTAACCCTAACCCTAACCCTAACCCTAACCCTAACCCTAACCCTAACCCTAACAATAACCCTAACCCTAAACCTAAACCTAATGCTAACCGTAATCCTATCCCTAACCCTAATCAAAACCCTAACCCTAACCCTAACCCTAACCCTAACCCTAATCCTAACCCTAACCCTAACCCTAACCCTAACCCTAACCCTAATCCTAACCCTAAGACTAACACTAACACTAACCCTAACCCTAAACCTAAACCTAACCCTAACCCTAACCCTAACATATCCCTAGCCCTTGCTCTTGCCCTAGCCCTAACCTAACCCTAACCCTAACCCTAACCCTAACCCTAAGTAACCCTAACCCTAACCCTACACCTAACCCAACCCCTAACCCTAATCTTATCCCTATCCCTATCCCTATCCCTATCCCTATCCCTATCCCTATCCCTATCCCTATCCCTATCCCTATCCCTATCCCTATCCCTATCCCTATCCCTATCCCTATCCTAAACCTTAACCCTAACCCTAACCCAAACAATAAACTTATACCTAGCCCTAACCCAGCCCTAACCCCAGGGCTATCCCTAGCCCTAGCCCGAGACCTAGCCCTAACCCTAACCCTAAGTAACCCTATGCCTATGCCTATGCCTATGCCTATCCCTATCTCTATCCCTATCCCTATCCCTATCCCTATCCCTATCCCTATCCTTATCCCTATCCCTATCCCTATTCCTATCCCTTTCCCTATCCCTATCCCTATCCTTATCCCTATCCCTATCCCTATCCCTAACCCTAACCCTAACCCGAACAATAAACTTTTCCCTACCTCTAGCCCAGCACTAACCCTAAGGTTAGCCCTAGCCCTAGCCCTAGCCCTAGCCCTAACCCTAGCCCTAAACCTTACCCTAACCCTAACCCTAACCCTAACCCTAAACTTAACCCTAAACCTAACCCTAACCTTAACCCTTACCCTTGTCCAGCCCTGGCCCAAGCCCTAGCCCTAGCCCTAGCCCTAGCCCTAGCCCTAGCCCTAACCCTAACCCTAACCCTAAATATAACGCTAACCCTAACCCTAACCCTAACCCTCACCCTCACCCTCACCCTAAACTCTAACCCTAACCCTATCCCTAATTTTAACCCTACCCCTAAACATACCCCTAACCCTACCCCTAACCATAACCCTAGCCCAGCCCAAGCCTTAGCCCTAACCCTAACCCTAACCATAAACCCTAACCCTAACGCTAAACTTAAACCTAAACCTAAACCTAAACCTAAACCTAAACCTAAACCTAAACCTAAACCTAAACCTAAACCTAAACCTAAACCTAAACCTAAACCTAAACCTAAACCTAAACCTAAACCTAAACCTAAACCTAAACCTAAACCTAAACCTAAACCTAAACCTAAACCTAAACCTAAACCTAAACCTAACCCAAACCATAACCCTAGCCCATCCCTGGCCCTAGCACTAGTCTTAGCCCTAGCCCTAGCCCTAAGCCTAAGCCTAACCCTAACCATAACCCTATGCCTAACCCTAACCCTAACCCTAACCATACCCTTACCCTATCCCTAACCCTATCCCTATCCCTAAACCTATCCCTATCCCTAACCCTAACCCTAACCCTAACCCCTAACCATAACCCTAAACCTATGCTCATGCCTAGCCCTAGCCCTAGCCCTAGCCCTTGCCCTAGCCCAAGCTCTAGCTGTAGCTCTAACCCTAACCCTAACCCTAACCCTAACCCTAACCCTAAACCTAATGCTAACCGTAATCCTAACCCTAACCCTAATCAAAACCCTAACCCTAACCCTAACCCTAACCCTAACCCTAACCCTAACCCTAACCCTAACCCTAATCCTAACCCTAACCCTAACCCTAACCCTAACCCTAACCCTAACCCTAACCCTAACCCTAACCCTAACCCTAAGCCTGAGCCTAAGACTAAGACTAAGACTAAGACTAACCCTAACCCTAACCCTAAACCTAAACCTAACGGTAACCCTAACCCTAACATATCCCTAGCCCTTGCCCTTGC